>JBBPBX010104249.1:0-11761 GCA_038048925.1 Garcialebias charrua
AAGCCATGAATATTCCAAGTTCTTTATACATATGTATTTCGTCATGTTCTTTGCAGGTGTACAGATAGTGGTCGGGTGTTTTGCCTTGTGCTCTCGTTTTGTACATTTCTTATATTTTGTAGTCTTACTTTCTGTCTTTCCTTTCTTTCTATCCTATTAAAAAAATCCACTAGATAATTACTAGAATAAATGTTTCATAATAATGGTGTGGAGAGGATGGCTGTAAGGGGAGAAGGGAGGCCATTTAAAAAAAAAAAGGAATACTAGAGCAAAGCTCAAAGTTGAGAAAATGTCACTTGAAGCAAGTCACAGGAAACAGCCGTGTGGTTAAGGTGATGTCCGGATATGAGGATGAGCTTACAGCAAGTAGAAGTATGCAGTTTAGACAGCTGAGCAGTTGCATAAAAAACACACACTGGAAAAAAAGGAGACAAACTTTTGAACTGGTGAAAATTCTTCAAAATAGTTGACAGGTCTTCAAAACGGATGTTAGATCAGAAACAAGCCAATCAGAGACAAGAGATGAGTTTAAAAAGACAAAGATAGCAGACAGAAGTCGGTCAGTCATTTCGGGCAGAGATGGAACACAGTTTTCAAGCCCTGAAGACTTGGATCAGATCTGAAGATTGAAGGGAGAATATTTTGACTGCAGATGAGCTGAAAAAATAACAAACGATCTAAACAAAGCAATGAAGAACTGCTCAGCAGTACATGATCACCCTTAAAGACAACTGACCCCAGATAACTCTGAACAAGTCTCTGATTGGAATTAATTATGTTTGATGACCGTTTTCAACAAAGGCTGTAGGAATTATTCTCCTTTTTCCTGGAAAACCAATCCAATCATGGGATATGTGGTAGGAACTAGCCTTTTTGAACCATTTTACCCGATTTAAAAATTACAGGTTGCATTTTGTGGTTTTTCTTAGGGAGCATAGTTGGGGCGTAGGCCATTTGCAGATTGGTGCATCCACATAGAGGAATTTGGAGTTTCACACATTTTTGATTTTTGTTTCATTCATTATACAACATTTTTTTAAATGCATTTGCTTGCACTGCTGCTGGATTTTTGAAAGCTAGGAATGTAACCTTAAGCAAATTTATGATTAAAAACACAAAGCATGAAAATCTCTATGCTCTGTTCAGAAAAACACGCTGCACAGTTTTGCTCCCTGCTTCAACTGTGATGAAAGTGAAAGTTAAAGTGAACAGCCATGACTTTAAAGTAGTCTTCATGAGCCCTCTGCTGGATACACTGTACAATGATGTCATTTGCAAGTAAGGACACAGCCCAGTTCCCAGTGTTTAAATCTGCAGATAATAGGACAATTATCACTGATACCAATTTGTCCCAAAAACAAATATATCTGCCCAAAATATCAGCCCTTCCAATATATCGGCCGGGGCGCTAAGTAAATATATCTGCTTTCTGTTTCTGTTTGAAAGAGCCCCACTGACGGGTTTACTACCAACTTGGTGGCCACACAAACACCAACTTACAGTTCGACCGCAGCAACAAGCTTATTTTCAAGGTCTGAAAGCAGCTGCCTTTAATCAGAACAAAGCTCAATTGTTGCACTGGTCCAGGTGGACAAAGGAGAGTTTGTGACAGGAAACAACAGTGAAGGTGAACTCAGAGAACATGGATAAAAAATATAAGATCTACATTTATTCTAATTAAGAATTACTGTTGGGTGACACGGTGGTGAAGTTGACACCTCTCAGCAAGAAGGTCGCCGGATCGAACCCCAGCCTGGGACCTTCTGGTTGGACGTTGCATGTTCTCTCCGTGCATGCGTTCGTTTTCTCCGGGTACTCCGATTTCCTCTCATAGACCAAAAACATTCAAGTTAGGGAACTGGTGACTAAACTGTCCCTAGGAGAGGATGAATGGTTGTTTGTCTCGATGTGTCCCTGTGATGGACTGGAAACCAGTCCAGGGTGTTTCCCAGCCTCTCGCACAGTGACTGATGGAAATGGGTGCCACTGACCCCTGCGACCCGGAAAAGAAGCGGGTAAAGATGATGGATGGATGGATGTAATTACCAATAATGAGACTATCCTCAAAAACTGGAGCAAAATAAGCTCTGAAAGCTGCTTCTGTTTGTCCAAATGTGCGGTTTGAAGCCTTTAGAGGACTTTGATGACTGAGCGTGAGTGCACGTTCCACGCTCGACTGCGGCTTGTGTGTTCTTGCGCATTTGCGGCAAGTCACCCCATAAAAGCCTGTTATTAAACATCTGTAAAAATGGTACCCATGCATGAGTGCAGGCTTTGTTCAGTTTATTTGTCCAACTGCTTTTGGAAATCTAAGAGCTCTAAAATGAGCTTTTCCTTTGAGGATAGTTTTTATAAGAAAAAGCAAAAGTGAGATGGACATAGCGAAGACAACGAAAAGCCAGTAAGGCTTTCCTCAATAAAAACAGCAGATCCTTAAATACTCAACGCACACTGGAGAAACATGAGGGGCATATGCTAACCTGATTAACACCAACATTAGACTAACATTAGTGCTGCCTCCCTCAGAGCAGCTGCTCTCTCTTCCTCGCCTTCTTCCATAGGCACAAACGAGCATCTCAGCCTCCCACTCCTGCACTCGCAAAACGGACGTTTTCAACCTTGCGTTTGAAAAACCTGATCATTAAATGACCAGCACAACATGGAGTGGGAAACTGGAGACACGAGGTGTAAGGGATGGGGGTGGGAAGGGAACGTTTTTTTCATTAAAACTTCTATGTGCCTGCAGTTTCTTTCGGACTGAGTCAACTTTTACTACGTTACGTTTACTTTTTAGCCATGTTCTTTGTTTTTTAAATGGAATAGTAAATGGACTAATCTAAAAAAGCTAAGTCTGGTCCTCTGGACATTCAAAAACAAAAACAAAGAAAAACAAAACAAAAAGAAACATTTCGTCTTTCGTCCGAAAGACTTCCCCAGTCTGAAATGCTGTATTCAGCTCAGTCTTATAAATAGCACCCTCTCACAGTAGATCAACCAGTTTGCTGCCAACAGCTGAAACCAGTGAGAGTTGGACTCCGCCAAGGTTGCCCTTTGTCATCAATTCTGTTCACAACTTTTATGGACAGAATTTCTAGGCACAGCCAAGGTGTTGAGGGGATCCATTTTGGTGGCCTTAGAATCACTTCTCTGTTTTTTGCAGATGATGTGGTCCTATTGGCTTCATCAGGTCGTGATCTACAGCTTTCACTGGAGCGGTTTGCAGCCGAGTGTGATGCGGCCGGGATGAGGATCAGTTCCTCCAAATCCGAGGCCATGGTCTTGAGCCGGAAAAGGGTAGAGTGCCCTCTCCGGGTCGGGGAGGAGGTCCTGCCCCAAGTGGAGGAGTTTAAGTATCTCGGGGTCTTGTTCACGAATGAGGGAAAACTGGAGCGTGAGATCGATAGGCGGATAGGTGCAGCATCCGCAGTGAAGCGGGCGCTGTACCGGTCTGTCGTGGTGAAGAGAGAGCTGAGTCGAAAGGCAAAGCTCTCAATTTACCGATCGATCTACGTTCCCACCCTCATCTATGGTCATGAGCTTTGGGTTATGACCGAAAGAACAAGATCTCGGATACAAGCGGCTGAAATGAGTTTTCTCCGCAGGGTGGCTGGACTCTCCCTTAGAGATAGGGTGAGAAGCTCAGTCATCCGGGAGGGACTCGGAGTAGAGCCGCTGCTTCTCCACATCGAGAGGAGCCAGTTGAGGTGGCTCGGGCATCTGGTTAGGATGCCTCCTGGACGCCTCCCTGGTGAGGTGTTCCGGGCATGTCCCACCGGGAGGAGACCCAGAGGAAGACCCAGGACGCGCTGGAGGGACTATGTTTCTCGGCTGGCCTGGGAACGCCTTGGGATTCCCCCGGAGGAGCTGCTCCAAGTGGCTGGGGAGAGGGAAGTCTGGGCCTCCTTACTTAGGCTGCTACCCCCGCGACCCGACCCCAGATAAGCATAAGAGAATGGATGGATGGATGGATGAATGAATTCCTACAAATATTTGGGTATCTTGGTTGATTTGCATCTCTTAAGCTCCATGTGGAAAACCTAGTAAGCAAACTGAAAGTAAAACTGGGTTTCTTTATCGGAAATAGAACTTGTCTAACTCTGAATGCTAGGAAACACTTTGTAGCTGTGGCTTTCCTCCATTGATTACGGTGACATTATCCATATGAACGCTCCTACAAGCACCCTGCAGATGTTGGGTGCTGTCTATCATGGTGCACTAAGACTCATAACGGGCTGCAACTACCGTACCCACCACTGCACCCTGTATTCACTGGTTAACTGGTCATCATTAACTTCACACAGTCTCTCCCACTGGTACATTTTCATCTTTAAATCACTTCTTGGTCTGCTGTTTTTGTACATCTCCTCCTACATGTCTCTGTGGGAGTGCAGATACAGCGTGCGTTCTCAGGACATTATTACATGCAGTGTCCCCTCAGTGAGGACTGAACTAGGCAAAGGGGTCTTCTACTCTGCTCCTGTTTCCTGGAATACCTTGCAAAAAGATCTGAAGCTCTCGACATTGGCACCTCTAAAAGTGGCTTCAAACATCTGCCAAGTTCATGACAAAAACTAATGCAGACATGTTCCTGTTTTGCCTGTACAACCTTGCTTTTGTTTTGTTGTTTTTAAATACCATTTTCTTTTATTTGTTCTTCTTAATTTGTATGTTTTGAGTGTCTACTGTTGTCATCACTCTTTGTTAAAAGCAAGTCTCTCCTGTAAATGAGCCCCTGAGGCTCAATGGGATTAACCTGTATAAATAAAGGTTGAACACATGAATGCAATGCTAGGAAAGTAGATTTGGAACTAATCATCCCTACATCTCGTCTGTTGTTCACTTGAAAACCAATGCTCGATCAGAGTTTAAACAGAAATTAAAGATAAAATTTTATTGTTTTTAATGCAGCCTCTGCTGATACGGGGACAAATCAGCCGAAATGGGCGAAAAACGTCAAAACAAACTGTCTCCTGATTAGAAATGCAGCCAGTGAATACTGCGGGGTTTCGTGAACACAGAATACATCTTTATTTTCCCTGCAGATTGGGTTTTAAATGTGTTTGTTATATGTTTTCATTGTATTTTTTCTTTTACTATCAAAAGAAACAAAAGCTTCAGCGCCCAGAGCGGGGGGTTGATCTATGTGTTTGACTGACAGTCTAACCAGCAGGGAAGCTGAAGCACAAAAACAACCTAAATGTGTCTTACAAGCTGAAGACAAAGAACAATCTGTTCGCAATGGCTCTGAATATTAAGATCCACACAAAACAAATGCAGCCAGCTCGTTTTTCTTACGGGCCGCATCAACGTTGAAGAAGCTCAGGTGCAGGACGAGAGAAGTGAACGGAACGGAGACAACAATAGTCGTCTAGATTGTTGTTTAGATCTTGAAGGTAATTTTGTGTGTGTTTTGTTAACCAGGCTGTTCTGTGGCTTGTAGCCAACAACGCCATCAGTCAGTGGTGGAAAGATGATGTTTGCTGCTTTATCCTAAATGAAATGTGTGGATTGGCTGGAAGCCAAAATGCAGGTTCTTCATTGATGCAGACAGTGGGAAAGAAAGCTAGCACAGTCATGAAACTTTCACTGAAATATACATTTCCACTTCACTAAATACCACTTTTATCTGCAACACACTAGGGAACGCTCAGGGCCGTCTACGCCTTCAGAGAAGGCCTACGAGATCAGAACATGTGAAATTTTACATTTATTTTATATAAAATTAGGGCAGGACAATAATTTGATATTGATACATATTATCACGATACAATTTTATTCAATAGCGGCGATATGCGTTTTAAGCACATTTTCGAAATTTCGATAGGATTACAACGTTTCAATTATGTTTTTCTTTTTCTGTTCGAGTTGAAGTGTCCGCTTCAGTTTCAACCCAAACAAAAAAAGTTGCGACAACTATGCAAGTGTGTGGTGACGTAGATGTTAGCCGAGCTCGAGTCCAGAAGGAGTTAGCGGTAGCAGGCTAGGCTAAGCTCCAATGCGCAGTAAGTTTTTGCTTCAAAATGAGTGCCCATGATCGTCAGAATGTGACTGAACAAGTTTCGCTAGCAAAAAGAAAGCACATGACATCACTGATAAGAGAGGAAAGACTAATTCGGTGGTGTGGAAGTGGTTCGGCTTTCTAAGAGCTGTTAAACTCAAGGTTTCAGTGACGGAGAGTTGTTCCAACTAGCGGTGCGGACATATCTAAATTGTTCCATCTGAAGAGTTTTCACTCGATAGAAGATGATGAGAGTCAGAAGATGAAGCACAATAAAAGTTTGAGCCGACGTGTCACTGAAACAACACCCCCAGCTGTATCAAAAGGGAAACAAGTTATGTTATTGTTTAAAGTTAAAACGATTAGTATTGACAAAGTTGAGTTTTATGTTTATTTGACAGTGATTTCAAAATTTATCTGAAGCCTAAACACAAAAAAAAAGGTGAACATTAATTTATTTGTACAGTTTGTACAGTTTTTCTGAGGCTTTTATAATATTGACTCAACGAGGTTAGCCTGTATAAATAAAGGTTGAATGAATGAATGAATGAATGAATATTCATATCAATATCAAATTATATCGTTATCGACCGAAATTAAGAAATATATTGTGATAAAAGATTTGGCCGTATCATCCAGCCCTATATAAAATATATATTAATTGTCCTTTTTTTCTTTTTTGCTAATTTATCTTATTTTCTGTAAACTATTTTGCAGTTGAGCAAGAAACTGGTTTTAATTCATGAATATACAGTTATCCAATCAGACGCTTTTAAGTTTGCCTTCCCAGGCAGAAACACGTTTGAAGGTTCCTCCTCATTGGTCAGGACTTCTCTGTCAGCAGTGAAGGCGGAGCTCAATCAGAGGCAGGAGGAGTTTGTTTAATAACTGACAGAAACATTAAAGCTACAGTCTGCAGTTTCTGTAGTGCAGTCTGTAAGTTGTCTAAAAATACATTTTAAACATATTTCTTCACTCTGTCACTATCTCCTGACAGGCTGATGTTAGACAAAGTTTTTTTTTCTTCTTCTTTCAGCTTCTCCCTTCGTCAGGGGTCACCACAGCGAACTAGTCGCACGAAGATTTGGCAATTGTTTTTACGCCGGATGCCCATCCTGACACAACCACAGACCACCGAGCTACCACAGCCCTCTGTGTGGAGCAGAGAACTGATATCTGGGGTGCCCGGGGGAGCAGATGGTGTGGGTTAAGGGCCTTGCTCAAGGGCCCAGAGTGGGGCAAATGTGGGTGGAGACAGGTGTGACCGCTTCACTTATCCCACCCACATTTTTTTTAATGTTGTCGGTACCGGGGCTTGAACCGGCGATCTTCCGATCACAAGCTCACCTTCTTAACCTCTGCGCCACCACTCCCACTGATGTTAGACAAAGTAATCTCTGAAAAAAACTATAGTCCCCTTGCTTCTCCAGGTGGTAAATAAGAATTTCAAAAAAGCCACAGTGACCCGCCGTTAACCAGCCAATAAAAACAGAGTTTTTAACCAGCCAATAAAAACAGAGCTTCTCACGCTCCTAACCCACGCCCCCCCGTCCCAGCCCGCAGCGGCCGCGCAGGTTCTCGTTGAAATAATTGCAAAGCGATGCAAAACTGTTTTGTATGTGACACAAATGTATTAAATTCCCCTTCTTCATCCCTGATCTGGACTTTTCTTTTGTTTTTTTGCCAAAAGTCAAGTGATCGCATCATCCTCCGCTGAGTCATGACAGAAACATTCAGGAAATGAATGAATTTGTCACGAGAGAATTTAACTCTGGTTCAACGTGGCTGCAGATTTCATGGTGTTCTGGTGTGCTGGACCAGCGCTCCCTGTTTTTATTTTATTTTTTAGAATGTTTTATTAACTTATAATCACAGAACTTCGCAGCTGCTGACAGGAAATGTAGTGGAGGCGGAGCATTCGGAAGCAGAGCTGAATTTCACCGACAGCAAGAGCGAGCTGAGCCATATATGGCTCTGAGTGGGAAGGGACCAGATGAAAATTTTCCTAAGTGCTGCGTTCTACCAAAAACTGCAGACTGAACCTTTAACCAATCATGTTGTTGTAGAGTGCGAGACCAAAACACAGGGAGGAAGGCCTTCAGGAACTCACCTTTATATTACCATGCCACGATTGGTGATGCATTCAAGTACATGTATTTTTTTTCTAATGTTGTGACCTTTGCTGTTTTTGTACTCATTTCAGTTGAACCTCACCATGACAGTATATTGTGCTGTGTATACTTAAAAAATTAAAAAAGTGGGCAAGTTGAGTGCCATAGTCGACGTTGCCATCGTGCTCCAGTGAGGCCTCGGTGTCATAAAGCAGCTTCACCTCGGTTTCCTCAACCAGAGGAACTCTCCCCGGGCTTTTCTCGTCCTCCATCACCCCAGAGTGAACAAACAAATCTCAGGGTCTTTCTTCTCTTTGCACAAACCAACACATGCGGTTGCAAAATAGCCCCTAACTTCCTGTATAACTTCCCTGAGTCAGAAAATAACTTTTAGTTCCTTAATTTTCTGGAGAGAGCTGTCACTGCTCCAGGACGGTCAACAAGCAGGTTCTGACACCGGCAACTTGTCCCTGGAGCTGCTGCTCCTAAATATAGACCTTCATGAAAAAGGAGGGGAAGAGACTTCTCGAACTGAGACTATGTCCAGTTTACAGCGTGGAGTTTAACCAAATAGAATATATTACAGTAGTTGTCTCCTTAAGCGATATTTCCTGGATGATTGGGGGAACAATGTTTTGACTTTGCAGAAAATTGTAAAAAAAAAATAAAAATAAAAAAATAAGTGTTATATGTCCCCCTCAAAAGCATATTTTGTAAATAAATGTTAATATTCAGGGGGCAAAGCTTAAAAAAAAATCAATCAATTTGGAAATATTGCAATAAATTCAAAGGTTTGTCAACTTTTGTATGCTTTGTAGAATAAAAATCTTCAATTATTTTTCTACAAAATCCCATAACTGACTGTTATACAGAGAAAAACAAATAAAACAATCAAATTTAGAGAGCATCTGTATCTTTACAAGGTTTTCATGAATGGAATTTAAGCAATCATGACCAAAATTATTTTTTTTTGGATGTCAGCTAAACTGACACCTTGAGAAGAACTGCTCCTCGTCTTCGATGGTGTTTTCTGGCAGTTTACAAACTCGGTGTACCGCACTGCTCCTCGTCGACGGTGACTACAGTATTTCATTCTAAGAACCGCCCACTGGTACAAAACGACAATCTGATTGGTTGAATTTCCTTTCAGTCTGAGTCCATAACAAATACAAACGTGAGGTTGCAAAGAACAGGTTGCCAGATTACATATTTTTGTAACTAACCGAATTTTTAAATTAATAGGTTTTATTACCATACCATACCATACCATACCATTTTATTTATAAAGCACTTTAAACAGGAACAAGTCCACACCAAAGTGCTGGACAAACAAACACGCAACAGGCAACACAGACAATGAAGTACAACACGAAAAACATAAAAACATTGCAGATCATAAATCAAACGATCCAATACAAATCAGCTGGCATTGAAAGCAATGGAGTAGTAGTATGGAATCGTTTATGGGACATATTTAAAACTAAAATGGTTTATCAGGAATGCTTTTTCATTTCAAAGTCAAGCTGCCTTTTTTGAGTCATAAATAAAATTTAAAATGAATAAACCAAACTGCATTTTCATTTTCTTCTTCGAGACTGCTCAATTTGTAACTTAATTAAAATGATAAGTAAAATAACATTTAACATTTAATTTTCAATATATGTCTAAGTAAAAAGTGGCCAAAATTCATTTTGAAATCTCAATTTTGAAAATTAAAATGAAATAGCAGAAATGCTTTTTAATTTCAAAGTCAAGCTGCCTTTTTTGAGTCAGAAATAAAATTAAGATTAAATCATTTTCATTTTCTTATTCAGCACTGTTATATCTCATTGAACTACAGAGCAAACTGCATTTTCATTTTCATCCTGCCCCCCTGCGCTCAAAGTGTGACAATATTCAATCTCAAAAGCAAACCCAGAGTAATTGAGACGAAATTAAAACTAAAATGGTTTAGCAGGAATGCTTTTTCATTTCAAAGTCAAGCTGCCATTTTTTGAGTCATAAATAAAATTTAAAATGAATAAACCAAACTGCATTTTCATTTTCTTCTTCGAGACTGCTCAATTTGTAACTTAATTAAAATGATAAGTAAAATAACATTTAACATTTAATTTTCAATATATGTCTTAGTAAAAAGTGGCCAAAATTCATTTTGAAATGTCAATTTTGAAAATTAAAATGAAATAGCAGAAATGCTTTTTAATTTCAAAGTCAAGCTGCCTTTTTTGAGTCAGAAATAAAATTAAGATTAAATCATTTTCATTTTCTTATTCAGCACTGTTATATCTCATTGAACTACAGAGCAAACTGCATTTTCATTTTCAGCCTGCCCTCCTGCGCTTAAAATGTGACAATATTCAATCTCAAACGCAAACCACGAGAGTGACGTAATGCGCTTGTCAGACAGCAGAGGGCTTGCGGAGTTTTAGACAGGAGGAGACAGTTTCCTCCTTCCGCTGAAAGACCTGCTGTGAACTCTTGTCACGGGCATTTTTATTTATATATTATTATTATTTCTATTTATTTACTACTGTAAATAGGCTCTGTTCACAAGTGCCGTAAATCACTTGCGCATTGACCGGAAAGGTAATTTCCAGCTTCCGGTCTAGCCCCGGTCTCTGTGAAAATAGTGCTGTCTGAATGTTTACAAGAGCTGCCCAAGACAATGTTCATCTTATCGTTGATTCCTGGTCCCCTGCTCCGACAAGCAAACGTAACAAGGGATTTAAATTGCATGTCTCAAGTTTTCTGCACAACTACGAGGGTAAGTAACGTTAGTTTGATCGCGTTGTGTTGTTGCTACCTGTTAGCGGCTAACGTTAGCCGCGATCTTTTTTTTGTGTACTCACGTTATAGAAACAGATTTTCCACACTTAAACAAAACGGCTCATATTTTGTGATCATTCTACAAACATGCTGCTCTTCTCAGTTTCATGCAAAAATCAGGAGACAGCTGTGAAGTCGTTGTCAGGGCTCTGTGTCAGGTCCATGAAGAAAGCTGAAAAACCTCACCATAGGGTGAAGCTAGGATTGTTCAGATGACAGTTTTAAGATTGTTGGTTCAGTAACCCCACGTTCCTGTTGTTAATGTAGATTTAGCTAAGATGGTAATTAAATATTAAATAAAAATAGGATGGAATTGGCTACACTTTAAGAAGATGTAAACAGTTGAGTTTGGCCTTGCTAGTCTCCAGTGGGTTATTTGCTGCATGCATTGTTCTTTTAATTTGGTAATTCATGCATATTATTGTAGTTTTACTTTAATCTAAAGAACACACTCACAGCCCTTCTTCTTCTTCTGAAGGCTAGAAGTTACTCTCTGATTTAAGGGGGGTGAACATTTGTGCTCAAAACAGTTTTCAGTTTATTAAAAAATAGACTGTGTGCACCCTTATGTTATGTTTAACTTGTCTTCTAGTTTCCTGGAGGAATACGTCGGAGGACTGGGCAGCAGAGCAGAGGAGTGGAGCGAGGATGTCAGTGTGAGTCAGTCAATCTAGTACATTCAGCTACATACTGTATTTACATTCTTGGTCTAATTATTTTGACCTCGTGTGTTTTTATGCAGCTCTCAGAAACTAAAGTCTTCACTCCCTCATGTGCACCTGCTGCTGAGAACCATATCACACCTGGGCAAAGGTAATGTTTTCTC
>JBBPBX010104250.1:0-11761 GCA_038048925.1 Garcialebias charrua
GTACACAATTTAATTCCACCTCATGTACCACATGTGATGCGAATGAGAATAAAGAACCTTGAACTTTTCACTCACCTTCTGTCTTTGTTTAAACCATTTCTGATCAGCACCCCAACAGTGGCTCATTGTATTGGTGCCCTGAAAGAAGTCCTCCTTCTCCTGCTCCTGTCAACTTATTATTTTTATATATGAATGTTTCTGCTCAGTGCCCTGAGACGACTTCAGTTGTGACTTGGTGCTATATAAATAAACTGAATTGAATTGCTTCCTCATGGCTCTCTGTGTTTTTCCTTTTGTAAGTTGCTGCTGCCTCGTCAGCCCTTTATTTTTATTTGTTAAAAATAAAAGTAACATTTTTACCCTGAGTTCACCGTGACTGCCTGGATCTGAGTCCAACCTCACACCCATGATAATCGACTAATTTACTAAACTGTAAAATGCATAAGAAACAAGATGCTGGGATTTTAAACATGTATTCAAGCATCCAGTTTAATAACCAAAACTTGTTTTACTTGAGCAAAGTTTTACTTGGTTTTACTCTTACATATTTTAATGTACAAAACTTAGCTTTACATGAGTAATTTTAACATAATTTAAGGAGAAAAAAAAACATTGTACGGCTCTTTCTACAATGCGTTACACATTTAAACAAATATTTAGAATGTTTATTGATAGTGGAAGACTAATCAAGTGACACATGTTTACAAAGCTGTTGGTGTCGGTATGTGTCAATGCAGGAACTGACCAGTTTGGAACGTTATGTATTTTGTGTGAGTCTGATGGAAGGAGGTCTATTTTCATAAATTTGATTTTAAAAAGTGAAAAAGTGGTTCAAATTCTCATTTAAAATAAGGCCAACCTCACTGAAAAATGGATGAAATCTCAGCTCCTGGCACATCACAGATGAACGCACATTGTGTGTCCTTCTGTACACATTATATGTTCTTGCACATTCCCAGACATGTTTAAACTTTAATGTTAAACTTCTAAATGGCATAAGGCCACAATGTTTATCACTACACACCCAATATGCACGTGGCATTGTACTTACAGACAGCGTTTTTGTGACTGGAGTCTTTATTGGGCATCATCTTGACGCCTCTGGACTTCAACTCTAAAGCTTTCTTCACTGCAGGGATGAGAAGAAAAAAAGGTTATTCATTTAATTATAAATTATACTTCATTAAATTTTAATTGCTGAACATATTCTTCCAAAGCACATTTGTTTTAGAGGTGATCTCATTTGCCGTGTGTCATCCATGTGTGGTTCTATCTCTGTTCAAAATCAAACATACGACAAAATGTGACAGCGGTAGATTTATTTTAAATAAACAAGCAAAAGTGGGAAGCAATTAAAAAAACACAGAACAGTAATTGCAAGGAAGGCTTGAAAAAAGGAAGAGCAATGGAGAGAAGCAGCATTAAAATGTATTCCATCTTTTTTTTTTATTGTAAGTGGCAGCACTGCAAAGGAGAAGGGAAGAAATCTGTGTTACAACCACACTACATTCCACTGAGAGACAGACTTGGTATGAAAACACATTCCTTCTTGCATGCACACACACAAACACACACACACACACACACACACACACACACACACACACAAACACACACACACTTAGAAGCACTGATGGCAAGAGCAACAGACCAGCACCTGGGTGAGAGGGATACAGCTAGACAGCATAAAGTGATGGAGTCCAAAAAAGACGTGAGTTATGACTCAAAGACGAGCAGGACTTGATTCACCTTGTTTGTTTTCCAGAGTTTCCAATTAAATTTGACCTACCACATGGAAACTAACGTGCACCTTCATGCTGCAAAACTCCATTAGATGACAAAAAAAGGCCAAACAAATCCAGTCAGATAATTTAGCTTTCAGTAAATACTGTTGTGAGTGCAGCAGATGCATACATAGGTATCCACGGAATGCGTATCCCCAACTTGTTCATTCATTATATTATAAGTTAGTGTTTAACAGTGTTGAAATAAAGCCTCACAAAAGATTTCCAACACACTAATTGTGCTGTCGCATCAATATTTGGGGATTTATTGGAAAAGAAGAGAGTAAAGATAATAAATGGATGAAATGTTTGCACTTAAAGATGTAGTCTGTGTTAAATATATCAACAAAAACATGTATTAGAATGTTATTGGAGTAACAATTTATTTCATTCTGAATACTGGGATCTCCATTTTACTGTGGTGCAATAATTCTTGTACAGTACCATTACTGTAAACATTTCCAGGGAAATCAATTCTATGAATAAATTTAGGACTTTTAATGCCGTTTGTGGCTGCATCAAGACTCGTTATATGGACACATGTTATTATTGTATTTCCAGCTAGCTAACTTTGCTTGATTTGTATTTTTTTTTTCTTTAAAAAAAGTATGTTGGCAATTTATCAAGAAATAGACAGCCACCTTATAGTTTTACAACAAGCACCTAGTTTAGATTGAAAAACAAAAGCTATAATAACTTAATTCAGTTAATGTTGAGATACTGTGTGAAAAGTTAATTCAATAGAATAAATACAAACACATGATTCAAGGTGGGCAGCATGGTGGCACAGTTGGTAGAGCTGCTGCCTCTCAGTGAGCAAGTTAACCTGGTTCAAATCCTAGTCTGGGGGGCCCTCTTGGGTGGAGTTTGCATGTTCTCTCTGTGCATGTGTGGGTTTTCTCCGGGTACTCTGGTTTCCTCCCACAGACCAAAAACATACATGTTAGGCTGATTGGTGATTCTAAATGTTGTCTAGGTGTGAGTGAGAGAGTGAATGGTTGTTTGCCTCCTGTGTCTCTGTGTGTCCCTGTGATGGACTGGAGACCGGTCCGGGGTGCACCCCTCCTCTCACACAGTGATGGCTAGACATGGGCACTGGCGAGCCACGCAACCCAGAAGATGAATAAACAGGTAAAGATGATTGATGGATGGATGTAAAAAATATATATATATTTTCTGTTAGTCATTTCAGAAAGTGAAACTCATATTTACATTGATTCATTCCATGTACAGTGAAATATTTCAAGTCTTTAGTTCTTTTCATTTAGATGATTTTGGCTTACAAATAATAATAATTATAAAAAAAATCAGTCTCAGAATATTAGAATATTGGGAAGAGGTTCAGTATTGTCAACTCATGGTGTCACTCTAATAAGCTGATAAACTCCTAGACATGAGCTACAAATGTTTCATTCCTCAAGTCAAGCCACTCCTGAACCAGAGATGATGTCAGAAGTGTCTTACCTGGCAGAGGAAACAAAGAACTGGACTGTTTTTTTGAGGTTCAATGTCCTCTTTTCAGAAGAAAGTAAATTTAGCATGCCATTTGGAAATCAAGGTCTCAAAGTCTGGAGGAAGAGAGGAGAGGCCCAGAATCCACGTTGCTTGAAGTCCAAGGTGAAGTTTCCACACAGTCAGTGATGGTTTGGTGCCATGTCCTCAGCTGGTGTTGGTTCACTGTGTTTTCTGAAGTCCACAGTCAACGCAGCATCTACCAGGACATTTCAGAGACTTCATGCTTCCTTCAGCTCACAAGTTTTAATATATGCTGATTTTGTTTTCCAGCAGGTCTTGGCTTCTGCCCACACTGACAAAGGTACCAAAAGCTGACTGTGGAATATTCCAATTTTCTGAGACACTGAATTTATTTATTTTTTCATTGTTTAAAAAAAAAAACATAATCTTTGTTTCCTCTGCCAGGTAAGACACTTCTGACGTCATCTCTGGTTCAGGAGTGGCTTGACTTGAGGAATGAAACATTTGTAGCTCATGTCAGGAGTTTATCAGCTTATTAGAGTGACACCATGAGTTGACAATACTGAACCTCTTCCCAATATTCTAATATTCTGAGACTGATTTTTTTAATTATTATTATTATTTGTAAGCCAAAATCATCAAAATGAAAAGAACTAAAGACAAAATATTCCACTGTACATGGAATGAATCGATGTAAACATGAGTTTCACTTTCTGAAATGACCAACAGAAAAGAAAAAAAGGACAGCCGCCTGGAGCTTCGAGCTGGGCTGAGCGCCGTGAGCGAACCGGAGGACCGCCGCCTGGAGCTGGGCTGGCGTTGGAGCTGCGCCTGGAGCTACGTGCTGTGCTAACTGGGCTAACATCGGAGCTGCGGAGACCGGAGGAGGCCAAGCGCCGTGTGTGAACCGTAGGACCGCCGTCTAAGACGGGCTAGTGAGCAAACCTCTTCGGAAAACAGATCTGATTGCTGCAGGCTGCTGAGACCGTGAGTTCTGATCTAATAACTGCTGATCTGGGTGCTGCACTGCTAGGCCACAGCCACCATCGTTAGGCCTGTGAGCCTCGTGGAAGGGCCACGTGGTTCAGCAAACAAACCAGAGACCTGCTACCATTAGACTACTAACTCTGTAAGTATGACGAAAGTAAAGGACAAAAGACACCAGAGTCGAAGGGAAGCCACTCAACAGAAATGCAAGACTTTAAAACAGAAATGCAAGACTTTAAAAATTCACTCAACTTTATGGGTGAACAAATAGAAAAATTATCAGCAAAAATGGATTCCCAGGCCGGTCTGGTTAATGAAATAAGACAAATGAAAGATCTGATAGTTAGCAAAAACAATAAAATTGCTGAACTGGAACAAAAAATAGATGACTTAGAACAATACACAAAGCAAGACAACTTGGTGATCTCAGGACTTGATGTTAGTAAGTGTCGGACATATAAAAGAGCTCTTACTAACAATGACCAAACTGAGAATGCACCTCAGGAAGAACAAGAGACTCTGGAGGATTGTGTAGTTGCTTTTTTTCAGAACATGGACATTGACATAGGCTATGGGGACATTTCGTTCTGTCACACCCTGCCCAGTAAATCACAAAAATTCGGGCCGTCAGTAGTCGTCAAGTTCATTAGCAGGAATACAAAAAACTATGTTATGCAAGCAAAAAAATCTGCGGGGAACAAACGTTTACATAAATGAACATCTAACAAAAAAAATGGAAACATTACATCAAGCAAGGTTGTTAAAAAAACAGAACAAAATAGCATCAACATGGACAAGAAATGGATACATCTTTATCAAAACAAAGGAAGAGTCTCAGCCTAAAATGATAAAAGAGCTGAAGGATCTGGATGAATTCAGGAAATGAAAAATTACAAATCAATGAAACAACTCACACTCAAAATGGATAAAATATACAGTGAAATGAACAAATACATTAGAACATGACATCATACGAAGACTCAGAACATAAAATATATAATGTTGAAAATGTGATTGATACAAAAAAAATTCCTGTAATAAAAGATAGCGAATATTATAATGAAGAGCAGTTTAATGACATCAATATATCAAATGGAGTTCTCTCTATTATTCACTTTAATAGCAGAAGTATAAATGCAAACATATCCAAAATAACAGATTACTTAAAACAGTTAAATAGAACTTTTACGATAATAGCGCTGTCAGAGACATGGCTCAATGATGATAACACAAGTAATATTCACATCGAGGGGTATGAATTATATCATATGAACAGAAATAATAAAAGAGGTGGTGGAGTCGCTCTATTTGTCAATAATGAAATAAAATGTAAATTAAATAGTGAAATGTCAATAATAGTTGATAATATTATGGAAATGATAACAATAGAAATAATAAACAAAAACGATAAAAACATAATAATAAGTTGTGTATATAGATCACCAGGAGCAAATATAGAAATATTCACGGATAAAATCTTGGAGCTAATGGAGAAGAGTTTTAATAAAAATGTTTTTTTGTGTGGAGACTTTAACATTGATATGGGAAATAAAACAGATTCAAATAACATAAGCACATTTATAAACTCAATGTACAGTTTAAATATGTATCCATTGATATCAAAGCCAACAAGAATTACAACTCATAGTGCCACAATAATTGATAATATGGGGACGTGATAGGTGGTATCTTAACGACCGACTTAAGTGATCANCACAAATATAACAAATGGGGACGTGATAGGTGGTATCTTAACGACCGACTTAAGTGATCATTTACCAGTTTTCACAATCTATAAAAATGATCAAAACATCACAAAAGCAGTTACAACGAAGAAAAAGATCATAAACACGTCAAAAAGAGTTTTGGAAAAATTGAAAGAGGATCTGGATAAACAAGACTGGAGTGATGTGTATGTTGATGATGCGAACAGAGCATATGATGAGTTTATGAATATCTTGGAGGCTCTGTATGAAAAGAATTGTGTGCAAACAAATCATACAAAGAGAAATACGGTTGATCAACCATGGATGACAAAAGGGTTGAGAAATGCTTGTAAAAAAAAGAATTATTTGTATTCATGTTTCTTGAAATTGCGAAGTCAGAGCGCTGAAGAAAAATATAAAAAGTATAAAAATAAATTAGTAGGGATTATAAGGAAACATAAGAAAGAATATTATAGTAAATTATTAGATAAAAGTAATGGTGATATGAAAGCAACATGGCGAGTAATGAATAGTGTCCTGAAGAATCATAAAACAAAAACTGGTATTTCAAAATACTTTGTAAAAGACAACGATGAAATTCATGATGAAAATGAAATTGTAAATGGATTTAATCAATATTTTGTGAATGTTGGATCAAGCCTTGCAGCTAAAATACCAAAAGCAGATAATAATGTGATCCATTCAATTAAAGGTTGTGCAAATAGTATTTTTCTAAATGGAACTAACAAAGAGGAAATAATGAATGTAGTAAAAAATCTTACAGACAAGAGATCAAGGGACTGGGTGGACATGGATATGATGTTTGTAAAGGACATAATGAGCCATGTTATTGAGCCGTTTACATACATATGTAATTTATCATTTTCAACAGGAATATTTCCAGATAATATGAAAGTAGCTAAGGTAGTTCCTCTTTTTAAAAATGGTGATAAATGTGTGTTCAACAATTATAGACCTATATCCTTGTTACCACAGTTTTCAAAAATTCTTGAAAAACTATTTGTAAACAGACTAGATCAATTTATAGATAAACAAAATATTCTAAGCAACAGTCAGTATGGGTTTAGAGCAAAAAACTCTACATCAATGGCTCTCATGGAATTAATGGAACAAATAACTACTGCTGTCGATCAAAAACAATATTGTATCAGTATTTTTGTTGATTTAAAAAAAGCATTTGATACTATTGATCACACCATTCTCCTTGAAAAACTGAACAAATATGGTATTAGAGGACCAGCATTACAGTGGGTATCTAGCTACTTGAAAGATAGGAAACAATTTGTACAAATAAATGATGTAAGATCTGACCTCTGTAATATCACATGTGGAGTTCCCCAAGGCTCTGTACTTGGACCAAAGCTATTTATTTTATATGTGAATGACTTGGTAAATGTGTCAGGACTCCTTAAATGTGTACTTTTTGCTGATGATACCACATTTTTCTGTTTAGGTGAAGATATAGAACAAATGTTGGAATTGATAAAGACAGAATTTGTCAAGATACAAACTTGGTTTAAAATAAATAAATTATCATTAAATCTAGAAAAAACTAATTACATGATATTCAGTAATAAAAAGAAAACTGTTGATGTTCCACTCAAAATTGAGGGTGTTGAGATTTGTAGAGTGAATGAGGTGAAGTTTTTGGGTGTTATCATTGATGACAAACTGACATGGAAACAACACATAAATTCTGTAAGAATAAAAATAGCTAAATCGATTGCAGTACTGTACAAAGTCAGAGACCTATTGAATGATAAAGCTCTGTATTTGTTGTATAACACAATCATTGTTCCACACTTAATCTATTGTATTGATGTTTGGGGGAATGCGTGTAAAACAATCACAAAGCCTATTTTTGTATTACAGAAAAGAGCTGTAAGAATTATCACTAGAAAACATTACCGTCATCCATCAAGTACATTATTTTATCAACTGAAGTTATTGAAGTTCCATGATTTGGTAGACTATAATATTTTATCAGTTATGTATAGGGCTCAAAATAATGCATTACCTTTAAATATCCAAATGCATTTTGTTAAAAGACAAAGTTGTTATAATCTTAAGGGGACAGAGATGTTTGTAAAACCACAATTCAGAACTAGTTTGAAGGGACGTTCTACCTCAATCCAGGGAATTAGATTATGGAATGGCTTGGAGAATGTAGTTAAAAATGCCAAGTCAATGTTTACATTTAAGAAAATGATCAAAACGAATGTGTTAAAAAAAAATGAAATAGCGTAATGTGTATTGTATTAGTTAGAAAATTAGAAAGAGTTAGTCATTTTGTACTGTTGGTTGAAGATTATTATTGTTTAATCTGATTGTTGGAAAAAAGGGGCAGATATAATAAGATTTATTCTTCTTTCTGCTACCTTTCATTTTTTTATATTTTGTACATTATCATTTATGGGATTGTCTTGTATTGTTTCTTTTGTAAAAAAAAAAATGAACAAATGTAATAAACATAAACATAAACATAATTCGAGTCTCACTTTCTGAAATGATTGGTAAAAAATATCTACCTTTTCCCCAATACATGTATCCTATTTTTTTTAGATGCACCTGTAATTGTTAACAGTGAAAAGCTTAGTGACATGTGTGGGTATAAAAAGAACAGCCACAGAAGCTGAATAATTTGAAGGTAAAAATCAGGAGCCGTTTACCGGTACCAGTCTGTGAAAGTCTGTTTGGGCAAAGAGTTCTGAATTTCTAAATTTTTTTTATTTATTTATTTATTTTTATAATTGAACTGTAAAGAACATGATTTTATCATAGCACTATGAATCAGCAGAGGAATTAAAGAATATGGAGAATGTTTATGCATGAGTGAGCAACAAGGTTGAGCTTTAATATTAAATGGTTGAAATCTTCAGACCCTCAGGCAGCCCCCAGACGCAGTTCTGTTGTGAAAATCAGTGCATGGGCTTAAGGACATTTCATTCAGTGCTGCATCTACCTAAAAATAAAAAAACCTCAACAAACAAATACACAAGCAAACAAAACTGAAAGTTATGCACCATAACTCATGTTCCCTGAAGGAAGGGAACAAGGTGCAACATACTTGCTATGGGAATTGCGCCCCGCGCGATTACCTGAAGGAATATACTCACGCCTTTACGGCTAGGGGCGTCACCGCCGCGCCAGAGGCCCCGCCCTCTGGGTACTTAAGCGGCTTGCGCCCCTCCATCTTTCTCCAAAGTTTGCACTTCACCGAGCTTTCAGCATTGAAAAGGGCCAGCTATGTTGCACCTCGTTCCCTTCCTTCAGGGAACATGAGTTATGGTGCATAACTTTCAGTTCCCTTTCAGTTGGTCTCTCGGTGCAACATACTTGCTATGGGAACGTAATCCACTCACGCCCTTGAAATGCTCAGTAAAATGCATGCTAGAGTGAACGTCTGCCTGTGACCAACAGGCACCTCAAGGCTACTTTCTACTGTGTGTTAGAAAGGACAGCCTGAGTGACGTCACCTGCAGTAACATCCAAACTGTAATGCTTTGCAAAAGTATTTAATGAGCTCCAATTCGCAGCAGCACAGATGTCTGCGACTGGCACACACTTAAATAATGACCAGGAAGTGGCCAAGCCCCTAGTGGAGTGAGCATGCACTCCAGAGGGTACCTGTTGACCTTTGCTACTGTAGGCCCTTTTAATGGCCTCAGTCACCCAGTGTGAGAGGCATTGTTTTGATATGGCTCTCCCTGTAGCAGGTGCTGCAAAGCAGACGAACAGTTGGTTTGTTTTCCTCCATTCGGCTGTTATCTGCATGTAGGTGTGTAAAGTCCTCACTGGGCAGAGAGCCTGTAGCCTTTCCTGTTCCTGAGGGGGAAAAAGTCCCTCTCTCTTTATGACGGCTTGTAGGTCAGAAGACCTGTTCTGTGTTGTTGTTGTTTGTGTTTTTTTTTTTGGTCAATAAAACAGAGAGTAGCTGTTTCATGAACTTTATTTGTGCTTATGTGCAATGACGTACATGATTTTATGTCACTCACAGCAGAGAAAGCATGATCTGTGCATGCTGAAAATAAACCAGCTGATTGTACTGTGTTACAAGCAAAGTCTGGACATGAAGGGATCATTCCCGTTACCACGTGGGCGGGTGACCCTGTAATGTGGAAACGTGGACCTGGTTCATCAGGCACATTTCTGTCTGTTGTCACGATTCGCCGAGGAGGACCTGGCTTGGTCGCCTGGCGGGGGACAAACCTGTTTTTGCTCCATGCGTGCTCGGTACGAGGTGGGCCCTGCGGGGGTCTTTGCCTGGGCTCCTCCTCGTATGCTGGCCGCTTCTGCGGTGGGGCACGGGTTGCCGAGTGGTGCAGAGACTGCGCAGGTCTGCTACCAGCAGACTCCCTTGGGGGGCGAAGCTTCTCCGGGGAATGCCCACCCGGAGAGCTTCCGCATGTCTGCGTCTTTGGTCCAGCTTGGTCTGAATATGCTCCAAAGCTTTACCAAATAATCCTACCGGCTCTATCGAGTGGTGGAGAAAAGGCACCTTCTGTCCCTCCGGGAGATCCGTCAGAGTCATCCAGAGGTGGCAGATCGCGATGACCACTTCCGCCATTCCCCTGCCCTGTGCAACAGCAGCTGTCCCCATCATACGGAGCACGAAGTCTGTTGATCTACGGGCTTCATCCAGCAATTCGGCAGCCACCTGCTTGTCCGTTGTCGTTTGGAGCTGTTGCAGTTTTTCGGCAAGGTATGCTTGTATCAACGCAGACGCGTTCATGGCGCGTGCCGCGAGTCCCTGAGCCCTGTAGCATTTCTCGAGATGAGACGCTGAGGCTCGGCAAGCCTTGCTGGTAAGAGTTGGTTTTGTTCCTTATGATTTAGGAGCCAGGTGAGACACTAGAGTGTCCTCAATCTGAGGCACGTTAGCTATTTCCACTTCATCCATCCCATCCACGTCGAGGAACTGTGAGAATGGGAGAAGCATAGGGGCTCGTGGCTGAGTCCAGGTGCGCATTAGTTTTGTCAGAAAATCTAGGAACACGGGCATCTTTTGCCTCGTGGCAGCCTGCTGCTTCGAGTAAAAATATTTTCCTGCCAGCCTCATGACCTGTTGGCGAGGCAGAGTTTCAGGCCATGGGATGTGCAACGCGTCCGTTGCTCTGTGGCACAAGTCGAACAGAGCAGGGATGGAAAATTTAGTTTCTGGGAGCACAGGTACTGGGGTCTGGGAGAGGTCTTCACCCTGATCCTCCAGTTCCACGTCCACCTCCTCCGTTGAAAATGTGCCCGAGGCTGAAATCGAAATTTCATCCTCGTTCATCATGCCCCGGGTGTCGAATTCGACTGTTAGGTCCACCATGGGAGTCAGCATGTCAGGGCTGTCTCGACACGTGTGCTCTGTCATGTAGAGCCATATTCTCCAACTCCGGCGTGGGAGTGAGGGGCTCCGTGGTGTCCACGTCCGCTGGTGTCGCTGAAGAGCCCATGGCCTTGGCGACGAGGTCAACCCGATGCCGTAGCACCACATCCATCATGAGGCTGCAGTGTGGGCAAAAGTCGGGTGCATCCAGTGCTGTTTTTGCATGAAGCATTCCCAAGCAGACTGGACAGGCCTTGTGGGTGTCCGTTGCTGCGAGGGAAAAGCCACATCCGCTGGGACAGGCGCGCAAGGTTGGGCTCGCCGTCCCGTTGGTTTTCCTTGGAAGTCTCGCCTTTCGCTTTCCTTTCTCCGGAGGCATGTCCGAGATGAGGCTAGCGAGTCCTTCCACAATCTTCTTTCTTTTTCCTTGAAAAGTCTGTTCCGTCGCATCGCTTTTGCTGGCTAGCTCGCTA
>JBBPBX010104252.1:0-11761 GCA_038048925.1 Garcialebias charrua
ACACACAGACATACAGGAAGTACACACAGACATACAGGAAGTACACACAGACATACAGGAAGTACACACAGACATACAGGAAGTACACACAGACATACAGGAAGTACACACAGATATACAGGAAGTACACACAGATATACAGGAAGTACACACAGACATACAGGAAGTACACACAGACATACAGGAAGTACACACAGACATACAGGAAGTACACACAGACATACAGGAAGTACACACAGATATACAGGAAGTACACACAGACATACAGGAAGTACACACAGATATACAGGAAGTACACACAGACATACAGGAAGTACACACAGACATACAGGAAGTACACACAGATATACAGGAAGTACACACAGACATACAGGAAGTACACACAGACATACAGGAAGTACACACAGATATACAGGAAGTACACACAGACATACAGGAAGTACACACAGATATACAGGAAGTACACACAGACATACAGGAAGTACACACAGATATACAGGAAGTACACACAGATATACAGGAAGTACACACAGATATACAGGAAGTACACACAGACATACAGGAAGTACACACAGATATACAGGAAGTACACACAGATATACAGGAAGTACACACAGATATACAGGAAGTACACACAGACATACAGGAAGTACACACAGATATACAGGAAGTACACACAGATATACAGGAAGTACACACAGATATACAGGAAGTACACACAGACATACAGGAAGTACACACAGATATACAGGAAGTACACACAGATATACAGGAAGTACACACAGATATACAGGAAGTACACACAGATATACAGGAAGTACACACAGATATACAGGAAGTACACACAGATATACAGGAAGTACACACAGATATACAGGAAGTACACACATGAAGACCAGTTAGGAGAATCTGCCATGTGCACAGCTTGTGTTTATTGTTTTCTCAGTTCAGCTGAGCTCACAGACTCGGAGGCGCAGCGACAGCTGCAGCCTCACCCAGCTCTGCCAACCCAAACATATGGTTCATGGGCAGAGTTAACAATCTCAGTTATAGCTGGTAAAAACATCCAAAATTTCCCTAACACCATGAAGGACCTGAGTATTGTTTTTTTTTTTATGAGCAGGTCTTGAAACTGCCTGGAGAGACACGTCAAGGCTGTGCTGTCGATGAAAGATGAAACCTGAGTCCACCTCTTTGATTTAATGTTGGTAATCCTTCACTCCTTTTTCAAAATGACCGTCTTCCCTGTTGTCCCTTGTCCTACAGATGTAGCTGGATGGTGTACCCCCTGTACCCCATGCCTCAGAGTTTTGGTTAGGTGTTTTCCTTGAGGTGAACCAGTCTTTGTGTCCACACGGAAACACTCCCTCTCCAAAATGATTGTTTTCTTCAAAATTCAGCAGTTTCTAGAAACATTTTCATCCACATGGACAACAGAAAACGGCCCAGACGCTACAGTAACCATGTCAGGCCCTGTGTGGCGAGGTCTTCATGAAACTCAAAGGGTTCAGGTAAACTGATGTGCACACAGGGGTCACTCTTTTTAAATTGTTCTCACTGCCACAGGGTTTTATTGCATACTTGGTGTGTATTGTTGACCTTTGTCTGCAGCATTTGTTTTATAATATCTATATTTCAATACATAAAAGTGTTGTTCGTGGTATATTTTATTTATTTATATTGTTTTTTTGTTCAAGACATTTGTAACGTTGATCAACCTCATTGTTGCCACATAAACAATTATGATATGATAGTTCTAGAGTCTTTGTAATACACAAAATACAGTATAGTTATTAAAATGCCCAAATAAAGGTTTGTTTTGGAATTTCCATGAACTGTGAAAACTCGTTTTTATTTACGTGAAAACCCATCGTCTAATCTGAACAATAAATCAATCAACTGTATTTGTATAGCACATTTCAAAAACCATAAGGTTAACCAAAGTGCTGTACAATAACATAAAAGACAAGTCAATTAAAACGATAAAAGACATACAAAACATACAAAAAATAAAAATACATGTAACAGTCTCACTGCTTGTGGGTTAAAATGCCATAAGAATAAGATCATGTGTTAAAAGCCAAGGAATAAAAGTGTGTTTTTAAAAGGGATTTAAAAACAGAAGAGAGGAGGCCTGTCTGACACTGTTCCACAGCCTGGGAGATACGACAGCAAACGCTCTGTCACCTCTGACCTTCAGCCTTTAGGGACTGTCAGCAGCAACTGATCAGCTGATCTTAGAGATCGGGGAAGGCTGAAGCAGCTCAGACAAATATGGTGGGGCAAGGTTGTTCAGGCATTTAAAAACAAATAGCAAAAGTTTAAAATGAATTCTGTAATGCACAGGGAGCCAGTGAAGGGACGCCAGGATGGGAGTGATATGCTCACGCCTACGGGTCTGGGTTAAGAGGCGAGCAGCAGAGTTCTGCACGAGCTGCAGACGAGAGAGAGGTCTGGCTGATGCCTACATACAGTGCATTACAGTAATCAAGACGAGATGTGATGAAAGCGTGGATTAATTTCTCCAAGTCAGGTCTTGATAAGATTGGTTTCACTTTTGCAATTTGGCGAAGTTGATAAAAACTTTTCTGAACAACACTGCTGATCTGTTTATCAAATTTAAAATCAGACTCAAACTTCACCCCCAGATTGGTGACACAGTCCCTGAGATAACATGACAGTGAGCCAAGGTCTATGCTGGAAGAAGGACAGCAACTCTGTCTAAACATCAAGATTTCAGTCTTGTTCTCGTTGAGACTAAGGAAGTTTAGCAAAAACCATGCCTTAACATTAAGGCCGTGTGTAAGTTGCTGGAGTGTATTGTTTTGTGCCAGGGGAAGATAGATCTGGCAATCATCAGCACAGAAATGAAAAGAAATGCCATGTTTCCTAAAAATTGAGCCGAGTGGGAGTAAATAAAGAGCAAATAAAAAAGGGCCAAGGATGGAGCCCTGGGGTACGCCGTGTGGAAGAGGAACAGTGGAAGATATAAAATTGTCAATTTTTACACAAAAACTCCTATTGGTTAAATAGGACCTAAACCAATTGAGAGCGACACCCCTGATGCCCACACAGTGCTCAAGACGAGAGATTCAAACCCTGTGGTCAACAGTGTCAAATGCAGCAGACAAGTCTAAAAGCAATAAAACAACAAACTTTCCGGAATCTGTTAAAAGAAAAATGTCATTTGAAACCCTCAGAAGTGCACTCTCTGTACTGTGGCGGGCTTTAAATCCAGACTGAAATGGCTCAGTGATACCATTCTCTTCTAAAAATGGTAACAGCTGGTTGTAAACAACCTTCTCTAACAGTTTAGAAATAAGAGGAAGATTAGAGATGGGCCTGAAGTTGGAGCAGAGAGAGGGGTCAAGGCCTGTTTTTTTAAGTAGAGGGCGTACAAATGCATGTTTAAAAACCTCCGGTACCATACCAGAGGAATATGCTGGTGAAGATTCTCAGTCGTCCAGGACATGATAAAATCATACCAGAGGAAAGACTGGTATTAATAACACACCCTCCAAGCACACTTCATCTTTTGTCATTTACTATCTGGCAACCCTTATCAACCTTCCATCTGCTACACAAAAAAATAATAAAAAAGGACATGTAACTGTTGTACGCTAGGCAGGAGGCGGGACTATGACATCAGTGTTTTTCAAAGGTTGTGTTTAGTGTGTCCACACAAAAACCTGATGATAGTGTAACACAGTAATAATAATCTCACTCTGGAATCCAGAATTTAAAAAAAAACCCAGAAGAATGTGTTTTTGTCTGGATGCAAGACGAGAGTGTTTTTTGATGTTTGACCCAAACAGCTGACATGTTGGTCTCGTAAAGCTCTCAACAAGTGACGAGGACCTGGAGGGGTGGGTCAGTGACTCATGTGACCATCCCTGGTAATATGATGGTAACAATCCCAAACTCTCAACCAGAACTGAAAGAGCTTCTCGGAGGAGCAGTGAAACATCTTCAAGAAACAAGACAAGTCCGCTTCTCTCCATCGTTCTTCACATTTGATCGTTTTATTGATTTCTGCTACAAACCAGGCGTCACATGGTACCTTTATATACGTATTAGATACATTTAGATTGAGTCAGAGTCAGAGAATCTTTATTGTCATTTGCACCACATGTAGTACATGTGATGGAACCAGATTATGTACACAGGGTCCCAGATACATCCAACAACAAAATGTAAAAGAAAAACAATAATAATATCTAAGATATGAACTAAGAAAAACATCAACTAAAAATATTTTTATATAGGGCTTTTAGGATATTCATAAACCCATCATATGAATTGTTTACTTCTTCAACATATACACTATCCCAATTTTGTTTAGCTAAATCATCCTTTAATTTATCTAATGCATCTTTGATGTATCTTTTTTCTGTCTAGCAGTTGTTTTTGCGATAGTTTGATACTTCTTGTAGATTGTAAAAACTGGTAGATGATCACTAAGATCACTTGTTAAAATACCACCAAACAGATCCCCATTTGTTGTATTTGTAAAAATATTATCTATTATTGTTGCGCTATGAGTAGTGATTCTTGTTGGCTTTAATATTAATGGGTAAAGATTTAAGGTTTGCATTGAATCTCTAAATGTACCACTAAGCACTAAAATCGTAGAAAAACACTACTCCAAGCAGCAGCACGAACACGAGTCTGTGTGAGCAGATGGTCACGAATGAACACCGCAACATGAAACAGATCAGCAACAACATGAAACAGATCAACAACATGAACAGATCAGCAGCAACATGAAACAGATCAGCAGCAACATGAAACAGATCAGCAGCAACATGAAACAGATCAGCAGCAACATGAAACAGATCAGCAGCAACATGAAACAGATCAGCAGCAACATGAAACAGATCAGCAGCAACATGAAACAGATCAGCAGCAACATGAAACAGATCAGCAGCAACATGAAACAGATCAGCAGCAACATGAAACAGATCAGCAGCAACATGAAACAGATCAGCAGCAACATGAAACAGATCAGCAGCAACATGAAACAGATCAGCAGCAACATGAAACAGATCAGCAGCAACATGAAACAGATCAGCAGCAACATGAAACAGATCAGCAGCAACATGAAACAGATCAGCAGCAACATGAAACAGATCAGCAGCAACATGAAACAGATCAGCAGCAACATGAAACAGATCAGCAGCAACATGAAACAGATCAGCAGCAACATGAAACAGATCAGCAGCAACATGAAACAGATCAGCAGCAACATGAAACAGATCAGCAGCAACATGAAACAGATCAGCAGCAACATGAAACAGATCAGCAGCAACATGAAACAGATCAGCAGCAACATGAAACAGATCAGCAGCAACATGAAACAGATCAGCAGCAACATGAAACAGATCAGCAGCAACATGAAACAGATCAGCAGCAACATGAAACAGATCAGCAGCAACATGAAACAGATCAGCAGCAACATGAAACAGATCAGCAGCAACATGAAACAGATCAGCAGCAACATGAAACAGATCAGCAGCAACATGAAACAGATCAGCAGCAACATGAAACAGATCAGCAGCAACATGAAACAGATCAGCAGCAACATGAAACAGATCAGCAGCAACATGAAACAGATCAGCAGCAACATGAAACAGATCAGCAGCAACATGAAACAGATCAGCAGCAACATGAAACAGATCAGCAGCAACATGAAACAGATCAGCAGCAACATGAAACAGATCAGCAGCAACATGAAACAGATCAGCAGCAACATGAAACAGATCAGCAGCAACATGAAACAGATCAGCAGCAACATGAAACAGATCAGCAGCAACATGAAACAGATCAGCAGCAACATGAAACAGATCAGCAGCAACATGAAACAGATCAGCAGCAACATGAAACAGATCAGCAGCAACATGAAACAGATCAGCAGCAACATGAAACAGATCAGCAGCAACATGAAACAGATCAGCAGCAACATGAAACAGATCAGCAGCAACATGAAACAGATCAGCAGCAACATGAAACAGATCAGCAGCAACATGAAACAGATCAGCAGCAACATGAAACAGATCAGCAGCAACATGAAACAGATCAGCAGCAACATGAAACAGATCAGCAGCAACATGAAACAGATCAGCAGCAACATGAAACAGATCAGCAGCAACATGAAACAGATCAGCAGCAACATGAAACAGATCAGCAGCAACATGAAACAGATCAGCAGCAACATGAAACAGATCAGCAGCAACATGAAACAGATCAGCAGCAACATGAAACAGATCAGCAGCAACATGAAACAGATCAGCAGCAACATGAAACAGATCAGCAGCAACATGAAACAGATCAGCAGCAACATGAAACAGATCAGCAGCAACATGAAACAGATCAGCAGCAACATGAAACAGATCAGCAGCAACATGAAACAGATCAGCAGCAACATGAAACAGATCAGCAGCAACATGAAACAGATCAGCAGCAACATGAAACAGATCAGCAGCAACATGAAACAGATCAGCAGCAACATGAAACAGATCAGCAGCAACATGAAACAGATCAGCAGCAACATGAAACAGATCAGCAGCAACATGAAACAGATCAGCAGCAACATGAAACAGATCAGCAGCAACATGAAACAGATCAGCAGCAACATGAAACAGATCAGCAGCAACATGAAACAGATCAGCAGCAACATGAAACAGATCAGCAGCAACATGAAACAGATCAGCAGCAACATGAAACAGATCAGCAGCAACATGAAACAGATCAGCAGCAACATGAAACAGATCAGCAGCAACATGAAACAGATCAGCAGCAACATGAAACAGATCAGCAGCAACATGAAACAGATCAGCAGCAACATGAAACAGATCAGCAGCAACATGAAACAGATCAGCAGCAACATGAAACAGATCAGCAGCAACATGAAACAGATCAGCAGCAACATGAAACAGATCAGCAGCAACATGAAACAGATCAGCAGCAACATGAAACAGATCAGCAGCAACATGAAACAGATCAGCAGCAACATGAAACAGATCAGCAGCAACATGAAACAGATCAGCAGCAACATGAAACAGATCAGCAGCAACATGAAACAGATCAGCAGCAACATGAAACAGATCAGCAGCAACATGAAACAGATCAGCAGCAACATGATGTGATATTTCACAGTGATTATTCTGGTTAGATATTCATGAGTCTAACAGCCTCAGGGTAGAAGCTGTTCCTCAGTCTAGTGGTTCTACACTTAATGCTCCTCAACCTCCTTCCTGAGGGGAGTGGGGTAAAAAGTGTGTGTGCTGGGTGAGTGTGGTCCTTCATGATGCAGGTGGCTCTCTTCCTGCATCTGGAGGTGTAGATGTCAGTGATGGTGGGGAGACTGACTCCAACATCTTCTGTGCAGAGGGTTCTTCTTTAGTGTCATTCCACCACATGTGGTACATGTGGTGGAATTAAATTGTGTACACAGAGTCCTAGTTACATCCAACAAAAGTATAAAATGTAAAGAAAAACAGCAATAAGATCTAAGATATGAACTAAGGAAAACCATCCATCCATCCATCCATCTTCTTCCGCTTATCCGGGGTCGGGTCGCGGGGGTAGCAGCCTAAGTAGGGAGGCCCAGACTTCCCTCTCCCCAGCCACTTGGAGCAGTTCCTCCGGGGGAATCCCAAGGCGTTCCCAGGCCAGCCGAGAAACATAGTCCCTCCAGCGCGTCCTGGGTCTTCCTCTGGGTCTCCTCCCGGTGGGACATGCCCGGAACACCTCACCAGGGAGGCGTCCAGGAGGCATCCTAACCAGATGCCCGAGCCACCTCAACTGGCTCCTCTCGATGTGGAGAAGCAGCGGCTCTACTCCGAGTCCCTCCCGGATGACTGAGCTTCTCACCCTATCTCTAAGGGAGAGTCCAGCCACCCTGCGGAGAAAACTCATTTCAGCCGCTTGTATCCGAGATCTTGTTCTTTCGGTCATAACCCAAAGCTCATGACCATAGATGAGGGTGGGAACGTAGATCGATCGGTAAATTGAGAGCTTTGCCTTTTGACTCAGCTCTCTCTTCACCACGACAGACCGGTACAGCGCCCGCTTCACTGCGGACGCTGCACCTATCCGCCTATCGATCTCACGCTCCAGTTTTCCCTCATTCGTGAACAAGATCCCGAGATACTTAAACTCCTCCACTTGGGGCAGGACCTCCTCCCCGACCCGGAGAGGGCATGCTACCCTTTTCCGGCTCAAGACCATGGCCTCGGATTTGGAGGAACTGATCCTCATCCCGGCCGCATCACACTCGGCTGCAAACCGCTCCAGTGAAAGTTGTAAATCACGAACTGATGAAGCCAGTAGGACCACATCATCTGCAAAAAACAGAGAAGCGATTCTAAGGTCACCAAAACGGATCCTCTCAACACCTTGGCTGCGCCTAGAAATTCTGTCCATAAAAGTTATGAACAGAATCGGTGACAAAGGGCAACCTTGGCGGAGTCCAACTCTCACCGGAAACGAGCCTGACTTACTGCCGGCAATGCGGACCAAGCTCTGACACCGGTCGTACAGGGACCTAACAGCCCTTATCAAAGGGCCTGGTACCCCATACTCCCGGAGTACCCCCCACAGAACCCCCCGAGGGACGCGGTCGAATGCCTTCTCCAAGTCCACAAAACACATGTAAACTGGTTGGGCAAACTCCCACGCACCCTCCAGGACCCTGCTGAGGGTGTAGAGCTGGTCCAGTGTTCCACGACCAGGACGAAAACCACACTGCTCCTCCTGAATCCGAGGTTCGACTATCCGACGGACCCTCCTCTCCAGAACCCCTGAATAGACCTTACCAGGGAGGCTTAAGAGTGTGATCCCCCTATAGTTGGAACACACCCTACGGTCCCCCTTTTTAAATAGGGGAACCACCACCCCAGTCTGCCAATCCAAGGGAACTGCCCCCGATGTCCACGCGATATTGCAGAGTCGCGTAAGCCAACACAACCCTACAACATCCAGAGCCCTAAGGAACTCCGGGCGAATCTCATCCACCCCCGGAGCCTTGCCACCGCGGAGCTTTTTAACCACCTCGGCGACCTCAGCACCAGAGATCGGAGAACCCGACCCAAAGTCCCCAGGCTCTGCTTCCTCAGTGGAAGACGTGCCAGTAGGATTGAGGAGGTCTTCGAAGTATTCCGCCCACCGACTCACAACATCCCGAGTTGAGGTCAGCAGCACGCCACCTCCACCATAAATGGTGTTGGTCTCGTACCTCTTTCCCCCCCTGAGACGCCGGATGGTGGACCAGAATCGCCTCGAAGCCGTACGGAAGTCATTCTCCATGGCCTCTCCGAACTCCTCCCACGCCCGAGTTTTTGCCTCAGCAACCACCCGAGCCGCATGCCGCTTGGACTGCCGGTACCTATCAGCTGCTTCCGGGGTCCCACAAGCCAAAAAGGCCCAATAGGACTCCTTCTTCAGCCTGACAGCATCCCTCACTGCCGGTGTCCACCACCGGGTTCGAGGGTTGCCACCTCGACAGGCACCAACAACCTTGCGGCCACAGCTCCGATAAGCTGCCTCGACAATAGAGGCGCGGAACACGGCCCACTCGGACTCCATGTCCCCCGCCTCCCTCGGAACGTGTTCAAAGCTCTCCCGGAGGTGGGAGTTAAAGCTCCGTCTTACGGGAGACTCTGCCAGACGTTCCCAGCAGACCCTCACGATACGTTTGGGTCTGCCAGGTCTGACCGGCATCCTCCCCCACCATCGGAGCAAACTCACCACCAGGTAGTGGTCAGTAGACAGCTCCGCCCCTCTCCTCACCCGAGTGTCCAAGACATGCGGCCGCAGATCAGATGAGACGACAACAAAGTCGATCATCGAACTGCGACCTAGGGTGTCCTGGTGCCAAGAGCACATATGGACACCCTTATGCTTAAACATGGTGTTCGTTATGGACAATCCATGACGAGCACAGAAGTCCAATAACAGAACACCACTCTGGTTCAGATCAGGGGGGCCGTTCCTCCCAACCACACCCCTCCAGGTCTCACTGTCATTGCCCACGTGAGCGTTGAAGTCCCCCAGTAGAACAAGGGAGTCCCCAGGAGGCGCACTCTCCAATACCCCCTCCAAGGACTCCAAAAAGGGTGGGTAGTCTGAGCTGCCGTTTGGTGCATAGGCACAAACAACAGTCAGAGCCCGTCCCCCCACACGTAGGCGAAGGGAGGCTACCCTCTCGTTCACCGGGGTGAACCCCAACGTACAGGCACCAAGATGGGGGGCAACCAGTATGCCCACTCCTGCTCGGCGCCTCTCACCAGGGGCAACTCCAGAGTGGAAGAGTGTCCAACCCCTCTCAAGGAAACTGGTTCCAGAGCCAGAGCCATGCGTTGAGGTGAGTCCGACTATTTCTAGTCGGAACCTCTCAACCTCACACACTAGCTCAGGCTCCTTCCCCACCAGAGAGGTGACATTCCATGTCCCAATGGCCAGCTTCTGTAGCCGAGGATCAGACCGCCAGGGTCCCCGCCCTCGGCCACCACCCATCTCACATTGCACCCGACCCCTTTGGCCCCTCCCACAGGTGGTGAGCCCATGGGAAGGGGGACCCACGTCTCCTCTTCGGGCTGTGCCCGGCCGGGCTCCATGGGTAAAAGCCCGGCCACCAGGCGCTCGCCAGCGTGCCCCACCTCCGGGCCTGGCTCCAGAGTGGGGCCCCGGTGACCCGCGTCCGGGCGAGGGAAAACTTAGTCCATTAATTGTACTCATCATAGGGGTTTTTGGGCTGCACTTTGTCTGGTCCCTCACCTAGGACCTGTCTGCCTTGGGTGACCCTTCTAGGGGCATGAAGCCCCTGACAGCATAGCTCCTAGGATCATTGGGACACTCAAACCCCTCCACCACGGTAAGGTGGCAGCCCAGGGAGGGGAAAGGAAACTAAGGAAAACATTAACTAAATATACACTAAGCACCATCTATCCATCCATCCATCCATTATCTTCTAACAGCTTCTTCCATTTTGGGTCACGGGGGTCGCCGGTGCCCATGTCCAGCAGTCACTGTGCGAGGGACGGGGTACACCCTGGACGGGTCGCAAGTCCATCACAGAGACACATAGAGACAAATGAGACAAACAACCATTCACTCTCTCACTCACACCTAAGGACAATTTAGAGCTACCAATCAGTCTAACATGTACCCGTATGTTTTTTGGTCTGTGGGAGGAAACCGGAGTACCTGGAGGAAACCCACACATGCACAGGGAGAACATGAAAGTCCACCCAGAAAGGCCCCTGGACCGAGATTTGAACCAGGGACCTGCTCGCTGAGAGGCAGCAGCTCTACCAGTTGTGCCACCGTGCTAAGTACTAGTAGCATAAAAACAATGTGCTGAACAGCAGCACGAACATGAGTCTGCATGAACGCAGCAGTATTAATATCTGATATGTGGGGTTTACTTGTTTCCTTCACGTTTCTCAGAGTGGTGGTTTATTGAGAAGCTCTGTGCTTGTGGTGTTGTCGTAGGGGCTGATGGGTTGTTGTACCAGCTTTCTAAGCAGATGGAGCCCTCCTCCTCATTTGAATGTGAAAGTATCCTTTAGTTAGCACAATTCCCCTGGCAGCCAGTCCTCAATCTGTCCTCTTGGGTGTTGTGACCCCTGTGAGGCGGTGTCACCTCGGGGCGACGCCTCCCAATACGTTTTGGTGTCACTCCGAGTCTGTTACATTGTTTCATCAATAACAAGGACAGCGGCACTGCTATCTATAATCTAATTAGGTATTAATGAGCTTC
>JBBPBX010104253.1:0-11761 GCA_038048925.1 Garcialebias charrua
CTATTTATGTAGTTTTAAATTATGTCTGCGCGATCAGGTAACATCTGTTATTTCTTTTTATTCGGGGAGGGTTTATTAATGAGAGTTTTGGAAGATTTACTGTCTTAAAACGATAGATCTCAGACGCGACCGGTATTTTTAGCCGAGATAGCTGCTAATAAACCTTAGCCGAGAGGCCGGAGCAAACGCGTTCGCTATTTATGTAGTTTTAAATTATGTCTGCGCGATCAGGTAACATCTTTTTATTCGGGGAGGGTTTATTAATGAGAGTTTTGGAAGATTTACTGTCTTAAAACGATAGATCTCAGACGCGACCGGTATTTTTAGCCGAGATAGCTGCTAACAAACCTTAGCCGAGAGGCCGGAGCAAACGCGTTCGCTATTTATGTATTTTTAAATTATGTCTGCGCGATCAGGTAACATCTTTTTATTCGGGGAGGGTTTATTAATGAGAGTTTTGGAAGATTTACTGTCTTAAAACGATAGATCTCAGACGCGACCGGTATTTTTAGCCGAGATAGCTGCTAACAAACCTTAGCCGAGAGGCCGGAGCAAACGCGTTCGCTATTTATGTAGTTTTAAATTATGTCTGCGCGATCAGGTAACATCTGTAATTTCTTTTTATTTGTCCCTCCTCTTTTAACAAAACGAGTGGTGTTCCCACATTTTTAATGAACTAAAACAACAAAGTTTGGACTGTCTTCAACTGTATTACTCGCATGTAAACAAACGGTGTTTCCGGTCAACCGGAAGTCGTGTGCACATTTCGCGCAAAGCGTCATGGGGCGTAGGAATACTGTGGATAAAATATATTAAAGGAGGAGGAGCAAGTCCATTTAAAACTTTAAAAATCAGGCAAACGTCCCTACAAATCTGATAGCTATTAAAATCCAAAATGTTCTACTTATTAATGATGTTGCAATAATGATACTGTTTTGGGTTTTTGTCAAAAAATTTCAGAGTTTTCTTAAAAAGAGTCTTTAGGGGCTTCATGACGATCTCTGAAGTGTGAGACCATGTGGTATAACAATAGGCTATATGGCTGAAGATCATTGCATGCAGTGAAGGTCTTATATGTTTGAAGTTTGCCAGATTAAGTTTAATTATATGAGAAATTCTCTTTACATGTTGCTTGAAATCTAGATTGGAATCAAAAATTACTCTGAGGTATTTAAATTGTTCAACCACATCTAATGTCTTGCCATTGACCAACACAGATGGATGCCCATTATCTGGTGGCAGCCTAGAGAAAAACATACAGACTGTTTTTTTAGTGTTGAGATGTAGACAAGACTCTTGGAGCCAGTGAGACACTGGCATCATGGCACTAGAAAGCACAGCAGCATGAATCTTCATGATGAAGAAACCTTCACCTTATCCTAACCTTACCATAACTTTTAGTCAAAGTCAACTTTATTGTCAGATCTGCAATATGTACAGTACAGGACATACACAGGACCGAAATTGCGTTTCTCTCAGTCCCTCGGTGCAACAGTAAACATCTAAACATTGAAACACTGAAACATATAATAATAGACATAAGCATAAAATAGTAAAACTAACACTGTCCTGAGTTTTTTGCATAGTGGTATAAGAGTATGAAAATTTACACCAACTCTAAAACTAAAACATTAAACATTTAATGAACATAATATTGTCCTGAGTTTTTGCATACTAGTATAAAAAAAAGAGTATAAAAAGTATAACTAAAATAAACTAAAGGTTTCTAGCATTGACATTTGCAAAGTGGCAAAGCAGCGTATGAGTCAATGTACACAGTATATGTATGAGGTAGTAGTTGATGTTGTTATAGAGGCAAAAAGTGGCATATGCAGTAAGGCACATTGGGCATCCCTAAATAAGACCGTTCAGAGCACACTAATCCGCTTTATATATATATATATATATATATATATATATATATTTATATATAGCCGGCAGCGTTATCAATATTTGCACTACACTGCCAACTGAAAAGTAACAAAAATGATCCTAAAAGGATGAAATTACAAAAATCAAAGGATTTATTTAATACTTTACGTACATATATTCTATTCGGCCACGAAATTAACAAAAAATAGAATGATCTTTTAATCCCTAAAACCACGTTTAAATCTCAAATACACGGGTGTGTCGCCACCGCATTTATACATAAAAGTAACCCAAATACATTAAACTAACGACTCGCCGTCGAATGGTCGACACAAAAGACACAATAAAATCATCCGGCCACGTTAATTTGGCTTGAAACAGCGGGGTTCTCTACGGATTTATCCATTAGTAACCCAGCACAACCAGCCGGCAGACACAGAGTTAGCGTCTATAGGTAGTCAACAGATTTAATGAAAAGTAACTAAAATACATGAAAATAACGACTCACCGTCGAATGGTCATCACAAAACACACAATAAAATCATCCGGCCACGTTTATTTGGCTTGAAACAGCGGGGTTGTCTGCGGATTTATCCAAGTACCCAGCACAAACAGCTAGCCACAGAACTAGCCCTCGAGTTCACGACTGACCCGGAAGTTGTCATCAACATGGAATAGTCCATTTTTAGTAGGGGGATAAAGAAATCGACCGTTTTTTTTATTGCGTATTTAATGATCGTTTTCATCGTAACTATAATTATTTTTATGTTAAATGTACATTAACAAGCAGGATCAATGTTAGTGATGTAGGTGACTGCACGGGGCGAGGCGGGGCCGGGGCCACTGCTGAAATGGGACCCCCAGGCATTTACCTACATGGTAGAGCCGAGTCTGTTCTCAGCTCTGCCCCCCTCACCCTCACACCCTTTCCTCCTCTCTGCTGTTTACGGTGGGGAAAAAGGTAAAACAAGCAGCATAAGAGCTTGTAAATAAGTTTATTGGTTTTTACTGATAGATAATTAGTTATTANGTGTCTGAAGGTAGAAGTAGAAGGTCTGATGCTAAACATAGTCAGTGGTTATGCTCCACAGGTTGGATGTGATGGGGAGGAGAAAGATACATTTTGGAAAGATCTGGATGAAGTGATAGAGAGTATTCCCAGGGAGGAAAGAGTGGTGATTGGAGCAGACCTGAATGGACATGTTGGTGAAGGAAACAGAGGGGATGAGGAAATGCACCATCTTATTTAAAAGAACTTCTCACCCTGCATTGTCCGTGATGTACTCTCCGCTCTTCCAACACTCATCTTCTTCTCACTCTCAGGTCTTGGTCTCGTACAACAGGAGATTGTGCTTTCTCCTGAGCTGCCCCTCGGCTGCGGAATGCCCTGCCTTCATATCTGAGGGCCCTCGGGACTGTGATGTGTTATTTTATGTTTTTGATGTGATCATCTGTGAGGCATTATCCTCTTGGTTGTTCCTACTTTAAGTTACCTTTATGGTTGCTTTTAACCTTGATGTAATTTAAAGGTTCAGTATGCAGTTTCTGTAGAACTGCAGCACTTAGAAATATTTTCAACAGGCAAAGCATTCTGATCCCTCCCCCTCAGAGCCATATATGGCTCTGCCCCCTTGTGGTCTGTTAAATTTCAAATTCAAGCTCTGTTTTTATTGGCTGATTCAAATTCAAGCTCTGTTTTTATTGGCTGGTTACAAACTCTGTTTTTATTGGCTGGAAAATGGTGGGTCACCTTTTCTTTTTAGAAATGCTTATTTACCACCTGGAGAAGCAAGGGGACAATATATATATATTTTTTTTTCAGAGATTACCTGGCTAACATCAGTCTGTCAGGAGGTAGTGACAGAGTGAAGAAATATGTTCATAAAAAAAGCTACATACTGAAGCTTTAATGTTCATTCAATGTACCGGTAGCGCTTGTAGATTTGTTGTGTATGTAAAGTGCATTATTAATGAAAGTTGCTAATATTATTATTATAAGTCAACCGTGTGAATGAGAGCGAAGCTGGTGGAACAGTGAGGCTACAAGGATCAGAGGTGACAACGGTTCAGGACTTCAAGGAGTTGGGGTCCACTGTTCAGGAAAATGGAGAGTGTGGTAAAGAGGTGAAGAAGAGAGTCCAGACAGGACGGAGTGGATGGAGAAAAGTTTCAGCGTTGATTTATGACAAAAAAGGTGTCAGCAAAGGTCAAAGGAAACGTTTACAAGACAGTGGTGAGACCAGTTATGTTGTATGGTCTGGAGACAGAGACATGGACAAAAAGACAGGAGAAAGAACTGGAAGTAGCAGAAATGAAGATGGTGAGGTTCTCCCTAGGAGTGACAAGGATGGATAAGATCAGGAATGAGATAATCAGAGGTGCAGCACATGTTGAACAACTGAGAGATAAAGTTGGGTATATTACAGTGGTGTAGTCTACATTTTTGTAGTGGGTATACTGTGCTTAGAGACAAAAACCTGTCCGGAGGACCTACCGGTACTTAATTTTTCCTTTTTCTACCTAGATTACTGAGATGAATCAGGACATTTAGAGACAAAAATGCAATGTAGTGCAATGTAATTGACAATTTATTTTGAATTTTAAGCATATTTAACATTGCAAAATGTCTGTGATGCTTACATTTTAATAAATGCACAACAAACCTGAGCCTGATGACTGGATCTTGAAGGAGGCCCACTCCTCCGATATGGAGACCCTCTTTTCAGTCAGGACACCAGTTGACGTTATGGTACTGCAAACAGCACATCCTGCAGGAAGTAAATAAAAATTGTCATAATTGTATATTTTTTAATATTCATTCATTCATCCAACCTTTATTTATACAGGCTAGCCTCAATATTACAGGCTAGCCTAATATTTCCTGATACCAGTAATAATTAGGCATGTAACGGTTGTAGTTGGTGTACCGAACCGAAAAGGTACGGAGGTGGACCGAACCGAACGTGCTGTACCGAAACGGTTATTTTTTCACTCATTGAATGTTAATATGTGCGCCGCGGAACAAAATTTCCTGGGCGCGTTTCAGCACGGAGCTATTATCTCGCAGCACGCGCAGCATTAGCCGTTAGCTTCTCGCTGCGGTTTCCTGTTTGTTAACGTTATGGTTTTCTTGTTAAAAGACGAGCGCACAAAGCTGTGTGTGTGGACGTTTTTTCATGAAGACTGGATCTGCAGCAGCAACACGTCTAACGTGAACGCGCTGGAAACTACGTCATCAGAACGTGAACGAGCTGTTACAAAGTACGCTAACCACACAGCTGCATTTAAACAACTTCTACAAAGTGCGCTAACAACACAGCTGCATTTAAACAACTTCATCAGGTAATTTAGATGGGTCCAGATCAATAACACAAACTGTATGAGTTTTTAAAGCTCTGAATCTAAGTCTGAAAGTTTTTAATGCACAGTTGATCCTTGCTATGAGACATCCATCACGTCAACACTTAAGTCAAAAAGTTCAGCTCTTTATGAAAAAACTAAAACTGATGGTCAACAAGTCCTGGAGCTGATTTAAACCCTGCCCTGATGATGAGTGAGATATTCAACCGTTCAAGAGGTATTGTTATTTTATTATAATTATTATTTATAATTTATTATTATTTAAAATTATAATCTTATTAACTTATTTTTTTACCTCTGTGTTTTATTTCCAGTATTTCCAGTTACAGAGGTAGCTGCTCTCCTTCCACTTCAGGGAAATCCACCAGAGATCACCTGCTGCAGCTAAGAAGTGTGTGATGACTGAATTGAACTCTGGAACTGTTCCAGGACCAGTCCCACCAAGAAGAGGTTGTGAGTAATGAGGACAAATACAGCCACACTGGTGCTACTGGACAAAAACTTTATTAGTTAAGATTGTAAACAGTCTGTTGCTGCTTATTGTTCTGGTTCTGACTGTTATTGTATTCATTAAGATTTTTATTATTTTTAATATAATTTATTTATTGTAGAGTGCTGTTTATTTAAAATATCATCCAAATGGGTCACTTTTATTTATTACTACAATACAATACAAACATATTTTTGGCATATTTTCAAAATAAACATTTTGTAAGTCTTTACTTTGTCTTTTTTTTTTTGTACCGAAAATAAACCGAAAATAAACCGAACCGAGCCCTCCTTGTAATTGAACCGAACCGAAATGTGATTTTAGCGTACCGTTACACCCCTAGTAATAATACTAGAATCTACTGATTCACTAGACTGTAAGCATGTGTCGACAATTACATTCATTATTACCTTTCATTATTACTTGCATACACTTTTGCATTATGACCAACTAAAACGTGAAAATGAAATGATCACACACACACACACACACACACACACATATATATAATTTCTCATGTAATATACTGTACTAAACTTTTGAAAGATATGATTATCAGACTATTTTAAAATTATCAAGTCATAATATGTTAATGTTGGAAATATATCAATTAAACCTTATATACAAATTGGTTCCCATATTTTTTTATATTTACCTAATTTTTTGTTCCTCCATTCCAACCAGGGATGTCTGTTTTTAAATTCCCGAGCCTGACTTTCACTCCACAAGGCTGGCCAATTTGGATCTAAAAATGAAACAAGGAGTTTTAAAACAGAGTAAAAAGCATAGCATTTTGTTGATTATTGGAGTGACAGACTTTGTCACAAACAAATCATTTTTATATTCACATATTTATTTATATGAAATGTTACTGTAAAATTCTGGACAGTAACCGTGTTTCCATCAAGGTTTCTTGATGCGCATTTTGGAGTTTGGCATCAGAAAAGGTCGATAAAAACATGCAGTTACTTGCTGCTTGAGCTAGCTTCAGCTAACTTGTACTAGCCAACACTTACCTGGGGAAATGCAGATATCAACCTCATTATGGCTGGTTTCGGCCGTCGAACTGGTAGGTTCTTCTAATGTTGTCTCTGTAGCTTCGGGTTCAGCTGGTTTATAAAAACATTCAAAAAGTGTAGCTTGTTTCCTTTTCATTTTGAGTCTGTCGTCGTTAGCGAAAATGCTCTACCACACCGTCTGTCGCCCGCCTGCATCCCGAGCAGCCAATCATAAAGGAGCTTCTTAAGAAACCAATCACAGAGCAGAGAACTATGGTAGTGAGCTCAGCTCAGCCAATGGCTGTGAGCCTCACGTACAACAGAGGAACACGAAACTATGGCAACCGCGAGAGGCGCGGCGCAGTGAAGAGTCCTTATGAGCAGCGAACATAATCTATCTTTATGCAACGCGTGTTTGTTGTCACGTTACGTATCATTGGGCACATTTAAGTGGTTATATGGAAATCCCCAAGCTTTTCTAGTGGGTATACGGCGTATACCTGCGTATCACGTAGACTACACCACTGGTATATTAGTAGAAGGATGTTAGAAATGCAGCTGCCAGGAAAAATGTGCAGAGGAAGGCCAAAGAGGAGTTATATGGATGCAGTTAGAGAGGACATGAAGGTAGTTGGAGTGAGGACAGAGGATGCAGAGGACAGAGTGAGGTGGAGGAGGATGACTCGCCGTGGCGACCCCTGCTCCTGAGGAGAGAAAAGCCAAAAGAAGAAGAAGAAGATTTAATTAAAACCTAGGATTGTATTCTGAGGAGGGAAAAAGACTGAAAAAGTAATGCCTAAGATGTCCAGGTCCAAATACTAAAATCTCAGTGTTGTCTGGGTTTAAAAGCAAAAAAAATGAAGGTTAATCCAGGTTTTTAATGTCTTCAAGACAAGATTGTAGTAGTCCAAGTACATGATTGGATTAATTGCTAAAGAAATATCATAGATTAGATTTTTATTAATTGTTTTCATCTACCGTTCACTTATGCAGTACCAATAGTACATTTTTTATTCTTGGTTCATCTGTTTATCCTGGCTTTCTGATTGTTATACTCTTCTGAGTAATAATAATAATAATAATAATAATGAATTCAATTTATAACGCACTTTTCATTAATGAAAATCTCAAAGTGCTATTGTGCATAAACTATGTTTATGCACAATAGCACTTTGAGATTTTCATAATCTTATTTCCCAATGATGCATATTTTTACAATTAGTTACAAAATAAAAACATTTTGCATAACATACCTGACGCATTCAAGATTTGCTGAGCCAGTGCTTTCCTTTCGTTGACCATAGCTTCTTTTGAAGTGTTAAAATGGATGGCTGGAGTGTCAGGAAAAGCCTTAATCACTTCTCTGGCAATCTAAATAAGTGTACAAGATGTAAACCATCATAACTGGTAATAAAATCAAATGACACACAAACAAAACCAAACAAAAATGACTTATTAAACAAAGTGTTTCTAAGGAAGTTTATTAAACTTTAGAAATCATTTACCATTGCCACAATAACACCGCAGCTATTCCCATCTTTTTGATAGGGGTGGTCCATGACGCCTCCTTTCCATTCAATGTCCACCCATTCAGATTTTCCAAAACACGTTTTTCGTACTTCACTTCGTTTGCAGCATATGAAATTGTCAGTTGTACTTATTAGAAACAAGTAAACTGTACAAATGTATTATTGTAAAGACCTATAGTAAAACATTTTCTCAAACCAAACATTAATTAGTCATAACGTAATACAATCCTTCTCTTTTCCATCCCGTAATAAGTACTTACTTGAATTTTTCTGCAGCATCTTGTGAGTCACTCTCTTCTGAGTTACTTTTTGCAGGATAATAATAATAATAATAATGAATTCAATTTATAATGCACTTTTCATTAGTAAAAATCTCAAAGTGATCCACCAGAAATACTGTGTGGTTCACAGCATTTACGCACTACCAAAAACAAGACGGTTAATACATTTTTCATTGATAAGCCTACAACTTTATATGTAAACTTTTCTTGCACGTTTTATGACTACTAACCAGAAACTTCCAGTGAATTTTGTCGACATTGACAAATGAGACAATGCCATCATAATTGTCAAAATTTACCTGTACAAAGCACATGTAGACAAATGTTAGTGCAGAAATGAAAGTACAACTTAAAAAACTTTTTTTATTAAACCATTTACTTAAATATATTCCAGAACACATATTTAGCACTTTGAGATTTTTATTAATGAAAAGTGCGGTATAAATTGAATTTATTATTATTATTATTATTATCTATGTATAATTACAAAAACTACATATTTAAAAAACAACATTGATTTGACTCTGGCCTTTGTCCTTGTGTGGATTTCTGTGATTTCATAAATTACAGTAAACTTACGTTGTACAACATTGTTTGGATAGTAGTGCTTTGTCTCCACTAAGTATCGCTCCTGCCGTGTAGTAATTCAGGATGTAAAGTCTTTTGCGCATGTCCATCTTATTTGCCATTATATGAATCAGCCCTTCTATTACCTATGATAAGAAATTATATATTTTTATTTTGTATATTGTATTTCATAAATAAATAAATTATATCATTCTATTACCGGTACCTCTCCACATAGCCAGTGGTGTGGTCGTAGTGTCCGCAGCTCAATGTGGCGGATGATGATTGTGTTTCCTTTTGTTTGTGTTGGAATCACTGAAACAACAATCTCTGTGTCTCTCTTCCACATTGACATCAATTGTTTCTGTAATAGTTAGGTACATGTTAACTGCAGACAGTACATACAGCTGAGCTGATCTTACAATTGCATGTGTTTACAGAATAACTCCTTTTTAAGGTAGTACTCACATGCACAGCAGTCTGCATTGCCATTTTGGACTCAGCCTCATCTTCCACTCCTTCCTCTGCAAATGACATCTTCTCAGCTCTCTGGCTCTGGCTGTTGCTTTCCTACCATTCATGACAATATGTTGTACTTTAATTATTATTTCTATATAATTACCCAAATACAATATACCCAAATGCCTGCCAAACAAAACAAATGTAGATTTCAAATGTTCCAGTAGCTCAGTCATAGCACATCACCATCTTTGAATAGACTGACTATATAATTATTCATGTTTGTGGTGTGGAAAAATGTACAACTGTTATCAACATTTGAATAATTTCAATTACCGGTATATTAGAAATTATTGAAGATTTCACTTTCTTACGTTTAAGGTGTCTCTACATACAGACATACCTTCTTTGTTTTATTCTTAAAAGGGAAAGATTTGCGTATTGATGACACGTATCTTCCCTTCTTTGTCAGTTTTCGGTCCTTCCATTTCTCTCGACTCACTCGAAATAATTGCATATACATGATGAAATGGATGTAACTTAACAATAAAGTTCAATCTTAGCTGGTAAGCAGAAAACTTTTAAAAGTCAGCAGCTCAGGAACATCAAGTGCCATTGATATAAACTTCAAACCTGCAAAATACAAAACATCATTTTGTCAATGTTCATTCTCTTTCAAAAATCCCCTTATATGGAACTGTTTACGATCATCAATAAAAATGTCAACATATCTTACAGTTTTTAATTTCCAGGTGAAACAATGGCAGAAACAAAATCAAATATATATGAACATTGAGCAGCACGGGGATGGAGGAGAATGCATGTGTGCATATGTGAGGGGGCTTTTCAATTACAATTTAATTTGATAAATAAATAAATATATATACTGTATATATATAAGAAATATATATATATATATATTTCTTATATATATATTTCTTATATATATATAGTGGGTTTTTTTTTCTCATAAAAAAATACTTTTGTCCTAAATTAACATTTAGCCTGTGGGTAGAAAAACTTCATACAAAATGTTTTTTTTATTCTTCTCTTGTAAAATTTTTTTATTTGGTTGTCTTCGATCAAATACACTTGAATTAACTTGAACGGATAATAAAACTGTGTTATCCAAAATACACCATGGTCTTTTCTATACCAAAAAGAAGACATTCCTGTTTGTAACATTTCAACAATAATGGGCATTGATTTCAATAGTTGTCACAGTAACCCTAACCCTTGATCTTGCTGACAATAATCCAAACTGTGTACATTCTTATGATTTAAATAATACAGCGAAGCATTAACCTTTTCTTTGTGGTCTCTTTTTGAGTCCTGGTACTCTTTCAGTAGTGCTGTGTGTGTTCTCTGATAGTGGACAATGAAGTCATCGATTCTGTTGAGCCTGCCTGAAGTGAAACGAACATGTTTCAGGTCCCATTGGCTTTTTTCCATTATTCCCTGGGTTTTGTTGTCCACAGTGATGTTCTGCAAACGTACACATTACACAAAGCTTGTCAAAATATCATCGCTGAAATATATTAAACATAGGATATTATAATATATATATATATATATATATATATATATATATTAAACAAGGATATATCAACAAATGCATTTGTTAAATTATCTATAAAACAAAATAGGTACTTGTCTTTTGGTGCTTTTAAGCAAGCTGTATTTTTTTGAGTAGTTCTGATATGGGAGTCCATTTCCATGTCGACCAAGGTCTCCTTCATTCAAAAACAATGTAATTGTAGTTATATGATGAATAAGTAATTAAATTATCATGTTATCAATGTGCATACGGTTTTTTGATATAAAACCAACCAAGCATTATCCCAGTCCACAGTCCAGCAAATGGGAGAAGGTATTTTGTTACGTGATTCATGAACCCTTTGCAGAAGTACAGATTTGGTTCACCATCTTCAACCAGGGGAGCCTTGTCCAACACTCGTTTGTAGTGTTTTCCAAATTTATTTTTTCCTTCTAATTCCTCCAATTCCTATTGAAAGTAACTTAACAGTTAGATCATTACCAACAGACAGATGTTACTTGTGTAGGACACATCACGGTTAAGGGAAATAACCTGGTAAAAATACTTAATTTTAGATAAGTCAATTGAGGAAAAAAAAGATGTACTAGGAACAAAAAAAGTATTCATTTTTTTAAGCTGTTTGTTGATGTGTTGCTTGCAAACATTAC
>JBBPBX010104254.1:0-11761 GCA_038048925.1 Garcialebias charrua
TTCACACTTGGACTTTTGATTCTGTGTGTCAGAATTTCAAGGATGACCTTCAGAGTTAAATGTCATTAAGCAAAATATGAAAGAGGAATGATAATACCTTTGCAAGTTTTTATTTAACACTAAACAAAACCAATGTGTCAGTTTAACTGCAGTAAAATATTTGAGTAAAAGTTGTCTGTCTGAAAAAAGGAGCATTAGACCTAACAAAGGAACATCTGATCATTTCAACTCCAGTTTGTCATCAACTCTAGTTCAAATACTGTCTAGTCAACCTTGTAATGGGTCAATAGTGAACAATATTTTAACTTCTGACACCATTTTCAAAACTTGGACCCGAGTGTCGAGACATTATAAGACATCTCTTGTCTCCTGATGCATGCTCAATAATCCAGGTAGAAAAATCTTTAAAGAAGTTAAGTCTGGTCCTCTGGACATTCAAAAAACAAAACAAAACAAAAAAACTGTAGAAACGTTTCGTCTTTCCTCCGAAAGACTTCTCCAGTCTCAGTCTGAGTCTTCTTCAGTCTGAGCTGAACACAGCACCTCAGACTGAAGAAGTCTTTCGGAGGAATAATAATAATAATAATAATAATGAATTCAATTTATAATGCACTTTTCATTAATAAAAATCTCAAAGTGTAACAAAGCTGTGAAAGACGAAATGTTTCTACAGTTTTTTTTGTTTCGTTTTGTTTTTTGAATGTCGGACCAGACTTACCTTTTTTGGATCTCGTCTCCTGTCCTCCTAACACAATGAACTGACACTTTTTAATATTGCAGCAAGAATTTCTTGTTCAAGTTCAGAAGAAGTTGGTTTTCAAAGTCTTTTGAGTCCAGTCTGACTCTAGGGGAGAGAATCTGTCCTGCTCTACTGAACAGTCTTTCATTCAATAAGGTCATGGGTGTTGTGTATCTTCTGTTTGATTCTCTGCGGTGGAATCCATTTTGGGTGTGGTGCTGCAGGTGCGCCCAGCTCAGTGACGTATATATTAGAATACTGTACACGTCACTGGTCCAGCTCTTCTTGAAGGCAGGTCTAATGTTACCTGCCCACTTTGCAGTGATTCAATGGACCAACTCGACATCAGTTATTTTCAAACCAACAAACAAATTAAAAAAACGCAGCGTGAATGTAACGTGTAATGCAACGCATTATAGAAACGTAGTGCAGTAGAAAGTACAGATACAGCAGTCCCTCGCTACTTTGTGGTTCGTTTATCGTGGGTTCACAATATCACCAATTTTCAAAGTAAGACTGGACATGACACAATTGGCTGATTGATGGATGAGCCATGGATTGTTTATTTAAAATAAATCATTTTAAATGATTTTGCACCATGTGTGCAGCCGATCAGCTGATTTCCTTCTCTGCCACACGCACACATGTCTCCTGCTGCATCAGTTTTGTGAAGGTTAACCCTTTGCTGGATGAATTGTTTATTTAAAATGTTACAGTATTTAAATTTAACTTGTTTATTTAAGGAGGGAGATTGGAAGTAACAGGTGATGAGTGTGATTACAGCCTGGCACATGTCATGACAAAGTTTAATGAACTTGAACTGAACTTGGACTACTGTATCCCTACTTCATGGGTTTTCACTTATCACGGGTGGGCGTGGTCCAAACAACCGCGATAAACGAGGGACTACTGTAGTTTAAGGAAAGTGTAGTATGGGTCCAATGGTGTAGAGGCAGGGCTGCCGACTTGGGACCCGAAGGACCCAGGTTCGAACCCCGGCCGCTACACAGCCGTTTTCACATTGGCCAGCCCTCCCCAGTCCAGCTCGTCTCTGGGTGGCTCTGGGTCACCCACGTTCATTACGCATTTGCCGCAGAGCCGCCTTGAAGTGGGTGGGCAGTTCTCTGGAAGTGGGTGGGGTGCTCTCTTCACGTGGGTGGAGTGTTCGTGTTTTAAGAGAGGAGACTCCGCTAAAAAAAAATTGTTAGCTGGATATATATATATTAGTGTTTCTGAGTTTAATTTTTGTTAATAACTGATCACAAATCAGCTTATGTCACAACGTAAATAACCACGAAGCGCGCATCCATTTCCGCCTTTCAGCGCGACTTGAATGCCATTAAAATATAACTAATATTGTCTAACTGTTGCGCGCAGCCAGGGTTTTAAAATATAACTAATAATCTCTAACTCCTTTGCGTAGCTAGAATGTTAAGAGCGGTGATTCCTTCATAAGCAACGTGAACTCCCAAAAAACAATCCGCCGCCGTGGCTTACGGCGTTAATGCTCTTGTATCTTGACCAGACGAAGCGGGTTCGCGTCCCACCTGGGACAAGTTTTTTTTTACGTTTGTCTTTCATTGGAGTAAATAAAAAGGAGTTTTGTTAAGCATTTTACCAAACAAACTCCTTTTTATTTACTCCAATAAAAGACAAACGTAAAAAAAAACTTGTCCCAGGTGGGACGCGAACCCGCTTCGTCTGGTCAAGATACAAGAGCATTAACGCCGTAAGCCACGGCGGCAGATTGTTTTTTTTGGGAGTTCACGTTGCTTATGAAGGAATCACCGCTCTTAACATTCTAGCTACGCAAAGGAGTTAGAGATTATTAGTTATATTTTAAAACCCTGGCTGCGCGCAACAGTTAGACAGGTTTCTGTAGTTAAATTTGAATGAAATTCAACCCTCGCGCTGAGGTTGTTTGAATGAGTCCCGCCCCTGCTGCAAACAACGAATCAAATGTGAGCAGTACATGACGTCAAACTGGGTCCGTGGGGCCCGGCCCGATAGAACCACGGTGGAGATGGTTCCAGAACAAGGGTGGATCCCGGGCGGAAAAGGTAAATGCGAACACGCCGAACCCGGGTTAGAAGCAGGGAGAGCCGGGGAGGGCTGGCCAATGCGAAAACGGCTTATGAGTGCACACCTATTTCCCCAGCTCCCCGGGCGCTTTCTATGGCTGCCCACTGCACCACCTGGTGGTGGTTGGGTTAAATGCAGAGACGAATTTCGTCTTGTATGGGAAACATACACAGATGACAAAAATGTGACATTTATTTATTTATTTATTTATTTATTTATTTATTTAGTGGAGTAAAAGTCGAAAGTACCCACGTTTAACTCTACTTAAGTACAAATGCATGAAAATGTACTTAAGTACAGTAATGAAGTACTTGTCATTCGTTACATCCCACCACTGGTTGTATGCAACCCTTCCACCAGTGAGTTGTGCATTTTGCATACTCAACTTTTTAAAATCACAGCCTATTTTTATGTTGATGCATTGCTTCAGTATTCTTGGCCATGCACATTATTTTGTTGCCCACCTCTGACGACATCATACCCACCTCAGCTTGCTTCATACCAACTTCAGCAGCTGCCTCTACATTTATCATTGAATCTACTGGAGTACACTTAAGAAATAAAGATAGACAGGGTTAGACCATATTTTATTGATTATGTATCATCAACATGGTTTGTAAACGTGGACATTTTGCACTGTAGCCTTGTTTTTTAAAAAGAAGAACCCATGCAGGAGTCAAAGTACAGCTTTAGCACTGCAGAAAGTACAGAAACTGAACTGAGACGGGTTCAAGGTGAACACAACAACTTTGTGAAAATGAAGATCCTTCATAACTGATTTGAGATTTAAAGACCACTGTGAACGCTGTTTGCCAACTGGATGTCAACTGTTGCAGTCCAATGAAATACTAACTCTAGAGGGAATCAGTAAATTTTAGTAATGTTTTCACTTTTACTGCAGTCATAAAAACACAGTTTGATGGCAGTTCTGAACTTTGTTTTAAAAAAACAAGACAAAACTATTTTTAACATGGTTTGTGCTTCAGACTCACCGCACTCTTCTGTTAGTGTGTAGTCAGGTGTGTACAAGAGGACGTTATTCTCCCACATTCAGTCTTCAAATTTCATGAAGTATTTTAGAGTTAGTTTTTGTTCGTTGTTTAATTTCAGATTATTTCTGTAGTTTTATTGCAAAATAAGCAAACTGCTTGTTTACTGATGACTACTGATTGTAATCAGGCTTAAATGATAACTATCACTGAATGGCATCAGCAAAACAAAAGACATTTTATTACAAGTTCTTAATGAAAGAAAAAATATATATATGAAATGATGTAATGTGTATTGTATTAGTTAGAAAATTAGAAAGAGTTAGTCATTTTGTACTGTTGGTTGAAGATTATTATTGTTTAATCTGATTGTTGGAAAAAAGGGGCAGATATAATAAGATTTATTCTTCTTTCTGCTACCTTTCATTTTTTTATATTTTGTACATTATCATTTATGGGATTGTCTTGTATTGTTTCTTTTGTAAAAAAAAAATGAACAAATTTAATAAACATAAACATAAATGAAGTTTTCTTCTCGTTATATATTTAAGTCAGCTTCAATGAACACGTTTAACTAACATTTTTTGAGAACACATTAATTGAAAGAAACTTTAATGAAAGATTCAATGTTTCAAATTGTTACAATGAAACACAAATGGAATGAAAATATTTGTTTATATATATTTTCAAGCAATTGTTCTAAATGTTTCATCTAGGTAAGGTCCAGATTGTTACTTCTTCCTCTTTAGAACCAGCACAAGCTGTTTGATACACAGAAATGATCTATAATCTAACCGTTATACATAGGGATGCACAATATTGGATTTTTGGCCGATATCCGATATGCCAATATGTTAAAACTTATTTGGCCAATAACCGATATTTTTAATACATTCCTTTGTCAGAACATATCCCTCTTATTTAGGCTTATTTGCTACAAAAACTGTGCTACGGCTGTAAGAGCTGGTGACATATATTCAGTAACAGCCATATGCATAGCACTTTAACTTATATTAAAAGAAAAGTGTTAAATGTTATTTATTAGCATTAGTCACCTGCGATGCTGTCTCACTTGTGGAGGCTTGTTCCAGGTTCCTAGCTGCAGTGTGGATCCTCTGCACTCCTGTGCATGAAGGACAGACTTTTTAAGTTCAATGTTTTTGTCTATCCATTGTGCTGTAAGACTAATCATGCTAACGGGGCTAACACGACGTCCAAATGTCTGTGGTAAAACTCACCCAAGTGCTATCAGCTATTAGCTTCTCAATGACGTCAGAAATGACGGCTTGTAACTGGTATCCGAAAAATATCTCAGACTGGGGACGAGGCTCAACGCAGTCCAAAAATCTTCGACATCCTCAACGAAAAAAAACTTCCACACCGCCGACATGTTGCATTTTCCTTTCCACCATGAGATCAGGTAGGCGCACGTGACGTCATCACGTTGTACAAAAACAGCATCTTTTATATTGGTGAGTTATTTTAATGGAATGGCCGATGTCCAATATTGAACTTAACTCTAGTATCGGCCGATACCGATACCATGCCGATAATATCGTGCATCCCTAATTATGTTTGAACTGAAGTCAGATGTTTTTAAAAATAATGTTTCTTAATAGCTCTTCCTCGAGGTTCTTTATTGTCATTGGCATCACATGTGGTACATGAGGTGGAATGAAATTGTGCACTCAAGGTCCCAGTTACACCCAAAAACACAAAAATACAAAGTATAAAAAAGAAGCTGTATACAAGAATCTAAGATATACACTGAACAATAATGTAATATAATAAAGTGTATTAAACAGCAGCCTGAACATGAGTCTGTTGTGAGCAAATAATAAAGCCCACAATGATTGATATGGATCTGTGTGCACGAGGCTGCATGTCGTTGCACAGACCCTTATTGATCTGTTTAAACACAGCCCCTCTATCTGCCACATTGATTTGCTCTTGTTGCATTATACCTCTGTGTTAGCTGGACTTGCATGTAATTGACTTAAAAAAATATTGTATATCTGCACATTAACGATGTCGATGGTTTCACGGAAGCAGAGGATTATGTTTAGCAGGACAGTACAGTTGTTGATGCGCCTGCAGAGTAGACTTCCTGTGGAGGAAGTGTTTGGTGCGGTTGTTACAGAGAGATGAGCGGGGGCTGATTCACCACAACTTCTTGGAAATCATTGATCAATTACTAATTGCTATTCTGAATCATTAAAGATTTTATGTGACACAAAAAAATAAAAGATTAAGAAATAGCACATGTACTGTAAATGGTGCCTCACGTTTGTTTTTTTTTTTCTTCTTTTTTTTGGAAGTCTTTATTCATTTCATAACAAAAATAAAATACATAACACAACAATTAACATATCTGTAATCACAAAACAATGTAAATATAAAATGAAAGGCAGCAGATGAAAAAAGAATCTTATAAAATCTGCTCCTTATTTATCTAATAAACCATTCAAACAAACATATTCAAAAAATTGTCAAAACAAGTAAATAACTCAAGCGATATTTCAAATATCTAACACTTTCATGAAGTACATTCATTTTTTTTTAGCAATTGGATTTTTACCAGTTTCTTAAATACCGAGATTGATTTAGCTTCCTACCAGAAAGAATTTTCATCATCCATCAAGCATTTTGTTTTATCAAATGAAACTGCTGAAGTTTTATGATTTAGTTGATTATAATATTTTGTTAGTTTTGTACAAAGCACAAAATAATGCACTTCCTTCAAATATTCAAAAATATTTTGTCAGAAGAACGAGCAGTTATAATCTTAAGGGGGTGAATCTTTTTGTTAAACCATATTTTAGGACTAGTTCACGGGGAAGATCTACCCTAATTCGAGGAATAGGGTTATGGAATGAATTGGAATCAGACATTAAAGAGATTGATTCACTGGCTGCTTTCAAAAGACTGATTAAGCTTAATCGGTTAAAATTATACATTTGAATATATTGGAATTTAACTGTTGTATGTGATGCGGAAGGTATAAAAAAATATATAAAATATATAATTAAAAATTATAATTTTAGTTGTTCTTTTCTTGGAAATCAAGTGAGTTGGTTGTATGAAGAGTTTATTGTAGGTTGAAACTAAGTTATGAAAATCAAAAGAGTTGGTTATATGAATTGTTTATTTGAGTATAAGGGGCAGAAAAAAATAAGATTTTTTTCTTCTTCTGCCACCTTTCATTTTATTTGTCTGTTTTTTATTTTCTTCTAATGTATGTATTATTGTTGTTGTGTGTTTTTATAAAATGAATAAATGAATGAATGAATCAATCAATCAATCAATCAATCAATCAATCCTTAACAGCTAACTCTAAATCGTTGCACAGTCGAACACCTTGAATTATGGTAGATCTTCCCTTCAAACTGGTTCTGAATTGCGGTTTAAGAAAAACATCTTTCCCACTAAGATTATAATTACTGGATCTTTTTACATAATTCATTTGGATATTAGAAGGCAATGCATTATGATGAGCTCTATACATAAATGACAAGATGTTATAATCCACTAAATCAGGGAACTTCAACAACTTCATTTCACAAAATAATATATTAGATGGATGACAATAATGTTTACCCTTGATAATTATTACAACTCTTTTTACAACTTTTTTCAGGAGGAGAGGCAGGACACGGGCTTGGTGGACGAGCAGCATGACTCTGACTCTGGTCCCGCCAGGAAGAAGATGAAGAAGACAGACAGCGGCATGTACGCCTGCGACTTGTGTGACAAGATCTTTCAGAAGAGCAGCTCGCTTCTGAGACACAAATATGAACACACAGGTAAAAAAAAAAAAAAAAGCTCTCCGTTGTAGTCCGGGGTAGCACACAAACACAAACGAGCACATGTGGATTATTGAGAAAGAAACAAACATCAGAGCAGGAACGTTTCTCAGCATCGCCGAGCGCTGTACTCGGAAAGATGAGTCAGAGAGCAGGCGAAGGGGATTTTGCGCTCCAGTGTAAAGAAGGGCGGACACGTCCATTCCAGCAGGTATTACTCAACACGCACAGAAGAGGTCTGAGGATTTATTTCCATCAACTCCCCACCTCTGCACTGCCAGCTTCTCATGTAAAGTGCAGAATGTTGCAACAGGCCATCTCTGCTTGTTATTTAGAACGCTCTGAGGATACGAGCCGTGGCCAAGCGCAGGTCAACACTCTCAAAGGCGTTTTCTTTGACTTGAGGACGTCGATACCTGGCGTGGAAGCACAGCTTTTAGCTCCAAATGACCTCATCTTAGGTGAAACCGGCTGCTTGTGTTGAAATGTTCTCCTCAGCTCCACTGATGATAGATAGTGTTACTTGTTTTCAGGCTTTGGAAACGTTGTATGCAACAAAGTGGGGGATTTGCTGTAACCGCAAACAATTGTTTTCCACATGTTAGAAACAAAAGCTTTTTTTTTTTCTTCCTGAAGTAAAGTTAGCACATTTGTTTGTTTGTTTGTTTAATTTATTCATTTTATATTTAAAATACACAACAATAATAATAATAATAATAATGTCACATTTTTGTCATCTGTGTATGTTTCCATACAAGACGAAATTTGACTCTGCATTTAACCCAATCACCACCAGGTGGGGCAGTGGGCAGCTATAGAAAGCGCGCCGGGGAGCAATTGGGATGAGATGTGCTGCTCAAACACACCACAAATACATACAATAAGAGAAAAGAAAAGACATATATAAAACGAAAGGCGGCAGAAGAAGAAAAAATCTTATTTTATCTGCCCCTTACTTTCCAATAAAGAATTCATAAAAGCAGCTCATTTGATTTCCAAAATAATGAACAACTTAATTTATACCTCCTTTATCACTTACAATTTCAAAACTCCACTCATTTAAATATATGTTTTTAACCATTTAAACTTACTGGTAATCGTTCTTTTGAATACAACCAATGATTGAGCCACTTTAATATCTGACTCCAATTCATTCCATAACCCATTACCTTGAACTACGGGAGATCTTCCCCTCGAACTAGGCCTAAAATGTGGCTTCACGAAATACATTTGTCCCCTTAAGATTGTAACTACTCGTTCTTCTAACAAAATACTTCTGAATATTTGAAGGAAGTGCATTATTCTGTGCTTTATACAAAACTAACAAAATATTATAATCAACTAAATCATAAAACTTCAATAGTTTCATTTGATAAAACAAAATGCTTGACGGATGATGAAAATTTTTTTCTGGTGATAATTCAAATAACTATTTTCTGCAATATAAAACTGGCATTACAATTGATTTACACGCCGTACCCCAAACGCTAACACCCTAAATTAAGTGTGGCACAATAAATGTATTATACAACAAATAAAGTGCCTTATCAGTTAATAAATCTCTAACTCTGTAAAATATCGCAATAGACCTAGATATTTTTGCTTTAACTGAACTTACATGTTGTTTCCAAGATAGTTTATCATCAATGGTGATGCCCAAGAACCTCACCTCATGAACTCTCTGAATTTCAGATCCTTCAATTAAAAATGGTACATCAATTGATTTATTTTTATTATTAACGATCATGTAACTAGTTTTATCCAAATTCAACGTTAATTTATTAATTTTAAACCAAGTTTGAATTTTTGCAAAGTGTTCTGTCATCATTCATTTTAAAGTTTGTTCAATATTGTCACCACAACCAAAAAAAGTGGTGTCATCAGCAAAAAGAATGCACTTAAGGAGTCCTGATACCAATACCAAATCATTTATATATAATATGAATAATTTCGGTCCTAGTATCGATCCTTGAGGAACTCCACATGTAATAGTGCTGAGCTCAGATTTTGTCTCGTTGCAGGAAAACGACCTCATGAATGTGGCATCTGCAGCAAGGCTTTCAAACACAAACACCACCTGATTGAACACATGCGCCTCCACTCGGGGGAGAAACCGTACCAGTGTGACAAGTGCGGGAAACGCTTCTCCCACTCTGGATCCTACTCCCAGCACATGAACCATCGCTACTCCTACTGCAAAAAGGAGACGCAGAGTCAAGCGGGAGGCGGGGAGAGCCCTGAGGAGGACGGCGAGGCCCCAGGCGAGGCGCAGAGTCACCACACGACCCCCTCCTCGCTGGACTCAGACGAGCGAGGGAGCAGCACTAGAGAGGATGAGGAAAGTGAAGAAGAAGAAGAGGAGGAGGAAGAAGAGGGTGTGGTGGACATGGACGATATCCAAGTGGTGCAGATCGGAGACGAAGAGGCAGAGGAGCAGGAGGTGATGGGAAGAGAATTGGAGGACAGAGAAGTACCGGAAGAGCCTGACACGAGACAGGAAGAGGAGGAAGAGGAGGAAGCCATCATGAAGGAAGAGGAGGCGATGAATGTGGAAGGAGATACGACCGAGAGAGCAGGAAACGTCAAAGAGAAGAGTGAAGATGAAACAGGAAACGTCAAAGAGAAGAGTGAAGATGAAACAGGAAACGTCAAAGAGAAGAGTGAAGATGAAACGGGAAACGGGAGCGCTGCTGTTAAAGATGGACAGAAGACACCAGAGGAGAAAGGAGACGCCTGAACGCCTCTTGTCCCTGCATGCAGGACGAGCTGCTCGCTCAGACACTTCACTACTGTGTAAAAATCCAGGTGTGCCTGAAAAAAAAAAACAAATACTTGTGGCTTTTTCTACAGGAGAAATATTCCTACTACTAAAAAAAAAGTCCGTTTGTAAAGCAAAAGATAAAGATCGCAATGAATTTGAAGAAAAGACGTGCGCTATGCAGACGGTGGGAGCCGGAGCCGACACGTCTTAGATCATGTTTGATTACTAAAACACCTCGCGTCCTTTCTTTGTACCAGTGTTACTAATTTTATTACTCATATTTTAACCTTTAAGAACTGTACAGTTGGGAAATATTTCTATAGCTTTTTATTGCCAATGAACAAAAAGAAGTCAATATTTTGTTAAGTTGGAAATAGATGAAGATAAACGTGTGCACTACAAGAGGTTTACCCACAGGTCCAGCAGGTGAGTCTGTTTTACCCTTCAGTATTATATTATTGTGCTAGTTGTGCCATGCCATCACACTCGCACGTGTTAGCATTATCGTTGTTGTTTTTGTTGTTTTAATAGGACTAGGAGCCTTATGAAGAAAAACTCTTCAAAACAAACGTGATTTTTAACCAGTCAGTGTTAAATAGGAATCATTCAACAATGCAACTAATTCAGTTTTCTTGGTGAGAGACTTGACAGAAAAGATCAAAATCAAGTTCAGTGTCTGATAAATATTAGCTCCAAGACATATTCATTAGGGATGGGGCCAATCCGATCCAGTATCGGTATCCGATACCAGCATAATTTAAGTATCGGATATCGGATCCAACCTGCCAATATTTCCGATCCAGCTTCAATGAGCACTTGTGTTTCATCCCATTCTGTGATTGCTGTCTTAACATTGTGTGAGATAAACGCTATGAAAACACTCGTGAGACTTACAACACGAAAAACTCACAAACTTTAACAGCACACAAGAGGCAGCTCTATACCACACACATGTCATTCTTGCTCATGGTGCAGCTGGAAAAACTAAAAAACGGCTAAGCATGATGGGAAAGACAACAAAATCCACTCCCCTTAACCGCTAAGGGAGTGGATTTTGTTGTCTTTCCCATAATGCTTAGCGGTATTTTTGTTTTCCAGCTGCACCTAAAGCTGTAAAACAAAAAAAAAAAACTCTAAGCATTATGGGAAAGACAACAAAATCCACTCTCTTAGTGGTTAAGGGGAGTGGGCTGTGTTGTCTTTCCCATCATGCTTAGCCGTTTTTTAGTTTTTCCAGCTGAACCATGAGTGAGAAGGACATGTGTGTGATATAGAGCTGCCTCTTGTGTGCTGTTACAGTTTGTGAGTTTCTTGTTGTAAGGCTCACGAGTGTTTCCATAGGGTTTATCTCACACAATGTTAAAATGAATAGTCTCAGTACAAAAAT
>JBBPBX010104255.1:0-11760 GCA_038048925.1 Garcialebias charrua
ACTGAATCACTGCAAAGTTGACAGGTAACATTACACCCACCTTCTAGAAATTGGGCCAATAATGTATGTTCTAGTATATATATGTCACTGAGCTGGGGCCACCCACAGCATCGCCAACACACCCACAATGGATTCCACCGTGGAGAATCAGCCAGAAGATATGCACCACCCATGGCCTTATTAAAAAAAATATTGAAAGATTATTGAAAGACTATTCAGTACAGCAGGACAGATTCTCTCTCCCAAAAGAGACAGACTGGACAAAAAATTCTTCTGAACTTGAACAATAAATTCTTGCTGCAATATTAAAATGTGTCAGTTCATGGGACGTTAGGAGACAAGAGATGTTTCCAAATGACTCAACACTTGGGTCCAAGTTTTGCAAATGGTGTCAGGAAGTTAAAATATTGTTCACTATTGACCCATTAAAGGTTGACTAGACAGTATTTTAATAGAGTTGATGACAAACTGGAGTTGAAGTGATCAGTGTCTATTCCTTTGTTAGGTCTAATGCTCCTTTTTTCATCAGACAACTTTTACTTTAATGTGTTTACTGCAGTTAAAATGACACATTGGTTCTGCTTTGTGTTAAATAAAAAATTTCAAAGGTAAAATCATTCCTCTTTCTTATTTTGCTTAATGACATTTAACGCAGGTCATCCCTGAAATTCTGACGCACAGAATCACACGTCCAAGTGTGAACTGTGTCACACAATAAAAACATGCACTATATGCAGCATTGTTCATTAAACTGGAAAACTTTTAATGTATTACAGAAAATATACCGGTACATACAGTATGCACACTTGATATTGTAGGCCATTGCGTAGGTAATACATTCAGCAAGTATTTTTACTTTAATACTTTAAGTATTTCTAAAAGCAAGTACTTATTTACTTTTACTTAAAGTGCAACTAAACACAGGCTGAGAAAGTACCTCCTCCCCCTGAAGCAGTTTGAAAATCTCCCTGAAAATGGGCGTGTCGAGAGACAAGGAAGGGTGGAGGTAGAGTTGTGCTTTTGTTCACGCCTCCACCAGCAACAACCTAAAACAAATTAAACCTCTAGCCAACAACATACACCAAGCAACAACAAAGGATAAACATGTAGATGTATTTATCTATTCCACCCATTCCATCCAAAACCAAAGGCTTAAAAAAATGAAAAGAAAGAAAAACCGCTTGTCAGGAGTGAAATGTGGCACTTCCATATAAGGTATGAATGCTGCAGGACCTTCTCATCTCTGCAGGGGATTGGCTCTGCTTGAACCACTTCCGTGACATCAGAGTGGGAAAACGCGTCACAGTGAGAATCCTAGACCAATAAGAAAATTAAGCTGCAATACCTATGTTCAACCCATAGATGTTGCCATAAACACGTTTTTAGACCGGGGTTTAGTTCCTCTTTAAGTAAAAATATTAATATGGTACTTCTACTTTTACTAGAGTACATTTTTGACTGTTTATTTGTACTTTTACTTAAGTACAGTGTTTGAGTACTTTCTCCACCACTGTGGTACTGTACAGTTACCAAGTTACCAAGCACTTCGCCTATCCTAACACAGTACCCTACATAAATATCAAAAAACACATACAGTATATTTGGAGCCATAATGAAGGAAGAAAATAGTTAGCATGTCTGTTAGCATGTTAGCTCGTTGCACGTCCGAGCTCTGCAGCTTCCAGCTGCTTCAGTTGGATCAGCTAACATGCTACAGGGCAGACCGAGCTCTCATCGAGAGAGGTAAGACTCGCGGAGGCGGGCTCTGTGTTTACATCAACAACGCATGGTGTATGGAAGCTTCTGTGGTCTACAAGCACTGCTCACCTTTAGTGGAGTTTATGACTATTAAATGCAGACCAATCTATTTACCAAGGGAATTTACAGCTGTTATGATTGTTGCTGTATATATCCCTCCAAGCTCCAACAGCAAAGTTAGAAGTGAGGCTCTGAATGAACTATATCTGCACATCAGTGAGCAACAAACAGCCCATCCTGATGCTTTTCTCATCACGGCTGGTGATTTCAACAAAGCAGATTTAAAGAGTGTATTTCCAAAAACATACAGAAACATAAACTTTGCAACAAGAGGAAACAACACACTGGACCAAGTTTACACCACCATGAAAAATCCCTACAGAGCACTCCCCCTCCCCCACATTGGTGCTTCTGACCATATCTGTGTTATGCTAAAGCCAGCATACAGGCCACTGGTGAAAGTCACAAAACCAGTCCGCAAGCAGATACGAGTGTGGCCAGAGGGGTCTTCAGAGGCACTCCAGGACTGTTTTGACACCACAGATTGGGGTATGTTCAAAGAAGCTGCTACCACAAACAACAACACATGTCTCCAGGAGTACTCAGACACTGTATGTTCATACATCACCAAGTGCATTGATGATGTAACCAACCTTAAAACCATCACTGTTCGGGCTAATCAGAAGCCATGGCTGACAGCAGAGGTTTACAGACTCCTGAAAGCCAGGAATGCTGCCTTCAAAGCGGGAGATCAGGTGGGCCTGAGGGCAGCCAGAAAGAACCTGGACTGGGGCATCAGAGAGGCCAAGAAGCAGTATTCCAGGAAAATAGCTCACCGTTTCAAGGACAGCAAGGATACACGCAGTCTGTGGCAGGGAATACAGACCATCACAAACTACAAACCATCCCCCCAGACCTGTGACAGCTCAACCTCTACGCTGAATGAACTGAATGAGTTCTTTGCTCGGTTTGAGGCAAGTAACAGCACACCTGCACATAAACTCCCCCCCTCTCCTGATGGCCAGGTGCTGGCGCTGTCCTCAGACAGCGTAAGGCGATCATTCATCAAGATTAACGCCCGGAAGGCCTCTGGTCCTGACAACATACCTGGTCGTGTGCTGAAGGACTGTGCAGGGGAACTCGCAGCGGTCTTCACGGACATCTTTAACATCTCACTGAGCCAGGCCATCGTCCCCACCTGTTTCAAAGCCACCACCATCATCCCTGTCCCAAAGAAGGCAACGCCCGCATGCCTCAATGACTATCGCCCAGTAGCACTCACCCCCATCCTGATGAAGTGCTTTGAACGGCTAGTCATGAAAAGCATCACATCTGTCCTCCCTGCCTCCCTGGATCCCTTCCAATTTGCATACCGACCTAATCGCTCAACCGACGATGCCATCTCCTCTGCCCTCCACACAGCTCTCACACATCTGGACACGAAGGACTCTTATGTTAGAATGCTGTTCATCGACTTCAGCTCGGCATTCAACACCATCATCCCCCAACAGCTCATCCATAAACTGGACAGTCTGGGGCTGAACACCTCAATGTGTAACTGGCTGCTAGACTTCCTGACCGGGAGACCACAGACAGTACGGGTCGGGAGTAACACATCTAGCACCATCACATTGAACACAGGGGCCCCACAAGGATGTGTGCTGAGCCCCCTTCTATTCACCCTGCTAACACACGACTGCACACCATCATACAGCTCCAACCACTTCATCAAGTTTGCGGACGACACAACAGTGGTGGGTCTCATCAGCAACAACGATGAGACGGACTACAGGAACGAGGTGAGCCGCCTGGCCTTGTGGTGCGGACACAACAATCTCACTCTCAACGTGGAGAAGACAAAGGAGATTGTTGTGGACTTCAGGAAGAGGGATGCCCAACATGCCCCTCTGACCATCAACAGCACCGCAGTGGAGAGAGTAGACAGCACCAAGTTCCTCGGAGTGCACGTCTCAGAGGACCTGTCCTGGAGCAGGAACACTGCATCACTGGCCAAGAAGGCTCACCAGCGTCTCTACTTTCTCCGCAAGCTGAAAAGGGCTGGAGCTTCAACCCCCATCATGTGCACCTTCTACAGAGGTGCCATAGAAAGTGTCCTGACCAGCTGCATCACTGTGTGGTTTGGTGCATGTACTGCATCCTGCCGCAAGAGCCTCCAGCGCATCGTGAGAGCAGCTGAGAAGATCGTCGGCACCTCCTTCCCCTCACTGCAGGACTTACACAGCAACCGCCTCACTCGGAAAGCCCTCTGCATGGCAGGTGATCCCACACACCCACTACACAGCTGCTTCAGCCTGTTGCCATCAGGGAGGAGACTGAGAAGTCTCCAGGCTCGAACCAGCAGACTGAGTGACAGCTCTGTTCATCAGGCAGTCAGGATGCTAAACACTCTGCCTGCTCTGCCCCCCCTCCCATTTGAACTGCCTTAACACTAAAAACTTTCTCACACATTACCACACAACACAAAGATTTTAACACTGGACTCTGTGTCATCAAACGGGTTATTCACTAAACTCTCGGTCATGTGCTCATTCAGTTTGCACTACTTCTCATATTTGCACTAATGTTTGTATTACATCACTGCCTATAGTCATAATACTGTTTACATTCTCTGTTTACATACTACTGTTTACATTCAATGTTTACATTTATTAATACTGTTTACATTTATTACTACTGCTTACATTTATTACTACTGTTTACATTTACACTACTTTTATATCTACACCACTGCTGATACATATACAGTATTCTCTGACCAGCCTCATTTAAGGATGCCCAATGTGCCTTACTGCATATGCCACTTTTGCCTCTATAACAACATCAACTACTGCCTCATGCATATACTGTGTACATTAGCTCATATGCTGCTTTGCCACTTTGCAAATGTCAATGCTAGAACCTTTAGTTTATTTTATAGTTATACTTTTTATACTTTTTTATACTAGTATGCAAAAACTCAGGACAGTATTATGTTCATTAAATGTTTAGTGTTTTAGTTTTAGAGTTGGTGTAAATTTTCATACTCTTATACCACTATGCAAAAACTCAGGACAGTGTTACAGTTTTACTATTTTATGCTTATGTCTATTATTATATGTTTCAGTGTTTCAATGTTTAAGTGGTTATGGTGTAGTCACACCAAGCAGCGTTTCGACCTCCAAAAAGCTCCTCACGCACGCAAGTGGACGCGCTACCCAGTGTTGTCCAAACTGTAGTGTTGCGGCGGCTTCCTGGCTGCGGCGTCGTGGCGGCGGGGTGTGGGAGGAGCTTACCGGTATACAGAGTCCTGCGCACAGAGTCACTGCACTCCGCCAGGCGAGGAGCCTTTTATTTCCGTCTCTGTCGAGCAGACTTGACTGGTCGTGAAGGAATTGTCGCGAACACACAGCTACAATGAGTTTCTCTTCCATAGTCCACGACCTCGCGGGTCTTTTCTTTTTTTTTCCGACAAACAATACGTCACATAGTGCGCGCGCACCCTCGTTTCCGCGTCACATAGGGACTCTCCCCCTGCCCCCTCTCTTCTTCCCCCGACTCTCCCTGATTGGTTGACACACCAACCAATCAGGTAGAGTTGAGCGGCGTTTGAAAGTTTGAACCGCGAAATCTTCAGCATGTTGAATGCGCGGATTGGAGGCTGAAGCCGGTTCACGTGCACGGAAAAACGCTTCCCAGCACGCTCAACACGCACGCGACCTGACGCCAGACGCCAAGAAGCTGCTGGAAGCGCGTCCACCATTGACTTTACATGTAAACTGGACGCTTTGGAGGTCGAAACGCTGCTTGGTGTGACTACACCATTACTGTTGCACCGAGGGACTGAGAGAAACGCAATTTCGGTCCTGTGTATGTCCTGTACATATTGCAGTTCTGACAATAAAGTTGACTTTGACTTTGCCTTTGACTTCACGTGGTCCAAGCTGTTTGTAACTGCATGTTAGCTCCATACATTTGGAGCCATAATGAAGGTAAAAAGAGATAATAACTTACTGGGAGCTGGTGAAGCCATTTCTCCGCGTTAACATGTTAGCTCCCGGCCGCAGCAGTCCTCTCCGCCACCCGTCGGCTACGTGTCCACGGTGGGGCTGGCGTTAGCATGTTAGCTCCGGGTGCCACCAACATCTGAGGCTGCCAGGCGGAGCATCGAGGCGAGCTCCCGGTCGCAGCAGGCATCTCCGCCGTCCGTCGGCTCCGTGTCCCCGGTGGGGCTGGCATTAGCATGTTAGTTCCGGGTGCCACCAACATCCAGGCCGCCAAGCCGTTCGTTCGCCTGAGACGTCCACAGAGTTCACCAAGCGTTTCCAGCTCATTTATCCGAGGGAAGCAATCTCTGATCGGACAGACGGTCTATCCAAAGCCGGCTGTCGAAGCCGGAGGTAACCGAAGCTAAACGACAACTGCCAAACACTGCCGAAAACTGCGTACAGGTAGTCCCCGACTTACGAGCGAGTTCCGTTACAACGAGGCGCTCGTAACACGGAAATCTCGTAATTTGGAACGGCCGCCACGTGTCTCGTAAGTCCGGAATTTCGCTCGTAAGTTGGAACGGTTTTGCTAGCGCGACTACAAACACTCGTTTTTCATCGAAAAACTGCTTATGAGTGCATAAAAATGATCGGAAACGTGTGTCCACATGTTTAGCTAACGAACTGTGGTGAAAAAACACAGAAAAACTCAGTATTTTTTGCGTTTTTTCCAAAAATTTGCCAGCTCGTAAGTCCGGATCCTCGTAGGTCAGAGCGCTCGTAAGTCGGGGACTACCTGTATATAAATATCCATCCATCCATCCATCCATCTTCTTCCGCTTATCCGGGGTCGGGTCGCGGGGGTAGCAGCCTAAGTAGGGAGGCCCAGACTTCCCTCTCCCCAGCCACTTGGAGCAGCTCCTCCGGGGGAATCCCAAGGCGTTCCCAGGCCAGCCGAGAAACATAGTCCCTCCAGCGCGTCCTGGGTCTTCCTCTGGGTCTCCTCCCGGTGGGACATGCCCGGAACACCTCACCAGGGAGGCGTCCAGGAGGCATCCTAACCAGATGCCCGAGCCACCTCAACTGGCTCCTCTCGATGTGGAGAAGCAGCGGCTCTACTCCGAGTCCCTCCCTCAAAATAATAATACAGTAATAATAATAATTTATTTGTAAAGCTGTTTAAAACAGCCACAGCTGCAACAAAGTGCTGTACACATAAAATCAAGAACATTTAAACACATAAAATAAGATTTTTCAAAAAATAATAATAAAGAAAAAATGATTTAATTTTTTTATTAATAAGATGCGTTTGTAACACCGAATTGCTGTAAGTCGAGACTTAAGTCGAGGACTACCTGTATATATATATATATATATATATATATATATATATATATATATATATAGAGAGAGAGAGAGAGAGAGAGATAGATAGATAGATAGATAGATAGATAGATAGATAGATAGATAGATAGATAGATAGATAGATAGATAGATAGATAGATAGATAGATAGATAGATAGATAGATAGATAGATAGATAGATAGATAGATAGATATACAGGTGGTCCCCGACTTACGAGCGAGTTCCGTTACGAGTATCTCGTAAGATGAAAAACTCGTAAGTCCGACAACGCACGTGCTATCTTGTAAAACCGGAACAGCGCTCGTAAATAGGAAAAACAGACGCTAACGCTGCGGTGCACACCCGTGCACTGCAGCTGTACTTTAAAAAAGTTATTTTCATCACAGAAACAGCATACTGTACTGCACAGTACAAAACAGATAAATAAAAATATAATTTCTTACTTTGAGCTGATCAAGCTCTTCTCGTCTGTTAGCACGTCCGAGCACGTCGGGGCTCCATACATTCTGCTGCTCTAACGTGGTCCAAACTGTTTAGAGGAAGGACTGTTAGCTTGTTAAGTCCATACATTTGAAGCCATAAAAGGAGTTTACTTTAATAAACTTACCGAAAGCCGTTTCTCCGCAGTGTTCGTTCATCCAAAACAAGCTGACCGCGTGAGCAGTTGTTAGCCACCGCCATTAGGCCTGCACTCATTAGCGCCGTGCTAACGAGTCCATCCATCCAAAAAAGGCTGTCGGAGCTGCTTCTCCACGTTAGCTGAATGTCCATCCAACATCTTAGGCTGCTAGGCGGACATCGAGGCGAGCTCCCGGCCGCCGGTTCGGTCTGGTTCTGGTGGGGGTCCGCTTAGCATTTAGCCTAGCCTTAGCTTAGCCGATGAGCTAATGTTGTCGCACGGCGCTTTTTAAGAGCGATCGCGGAGGATCGCGGCGGTTGCTCCACAACAGACACATCCACAAAGTTCACAGAGAGTTTCCAGCTCATTTATCCGTATGAGGCAACCTCTGATCGCACGCACGGTCCTAAAAAGCCAGCAGCTTCCAGCATGTCGGCCAGCTGCCGGCATGTCGGATTGGTAGGTCCACTCGTTGCCTGTCAGGCGGCAGGGCGGCGGGAGCAATCGCCTTAGGTCTGCTCGTTATATTTCAGGCGGGGGGAATTTGGGAGCAATCGCTAATACAGTACAGAGTACACTAAAAATTGAAATAAAACATAAAAATAACAATTATACTTTATTTATAAAGCCATTTAAAACGACCACAGCTGCAACAAAGTGCTGTACACATGAAATTAAGAACATTTAAACACAAAAAAAAAAAAAAAATTTAATGTCATATTTTTATTAATTATGATAATCTCGTAAAGTCGGATCCTCGTAAGTCCATACGCTCGTAAGTCGGGGACCACCTGTATATATATATATATATATATATATATATATATATATATATATATATATATTAGGCATGTAACGAGATCTCGTTGTACGAGATCTCGCGATATTAAACTCCCGCGATATCTCTCGTTGAGAGGTAACGTTGTCTCGCGAGACGCTAATGCTAGCGCTAGCAGAGCCCCTAGCAAGTCAGCGTCACGGACAGCATGGCTTCGCCGGATGAAGTTGCTATAGAAGACGCCCCAACTACTGATGGAGGGTCCCGGTGCCGCAGACGCCTCTACATTGATGGAGGGTCCCGGCGCTGCCGACGCTGCCCCGAATGTAAAGACACACGCGTAAACACCGGTGTGACCGGTGTTGCCAGATAGAGTCCCACCCACCCAAAGCACTCTTTACCCGCAAAAGTCAGAAGGAAAATCGCGGTGAACCGCCCAATCTGGCAACACTGGTGAGTGACGGCTGCAGATTCGAGAGGGTACTTGGCAGATTCAGTGCTGATGCGGATATTTATGTTCAATTTTTGGAAAGTCCTGCGTGAATATCTATTTTTTTTAAACAAAGTTGAACGTTCTAAGGTCTAAGGAGATTCAATCAGTAAAATGAAGACATCAGTTGGGTTTGTAATACATGTTAAAACAGAATAAAAGCCTTTTTGCGGCATAAAACCGATCTTTGAAGTTTTCTTGAACTAATGTTAAAATCTCGTCTCGTTCTCGCGAGATCTGTGATTTGTCTCGTCTCGTGAGTTTTGTGTATCGTTACACCCCTAATATATATATATATATATATATATATATATTAATGGGGTCGAAATTAGCGCGTTAATTATTGCGTTATTTTATTTATTATGACGCGTTAAAATAAAATAACGCAACGATTATTTTGAAAAGCTCCCCCCGGATGCCGAATCTCACTTCCGGTTTCCGCTCGCTAACGCTGTTAGCGCAGGCACCGTACCTGCACTCACATGCGATCACTGGACTTCTGCTAGCAATGATAACTATTTGGGTGTCACGGCTCACTTTATTGATGACAGCTGGAGCCTGCACTCCTTTGTTTTAACTGTGAGTAAATCTACCGAGCGCCAGGCATGCGCGCAGCACGTCCAGGCGGCCGCACACGAATGGAACATTGAGAAAAAACAAAACAACGCTCGGGACAGACGGTGAAATCCCCCTGCTTACAGAGGCTGAGCTTGGAAAGCTGAAAAAGTTGGAGGAGCTACCTGAGCCATGCAGGTAAAGTTTTATTTATTTTTCTTTGTTGATATTGGTTAAGTCAGTGGGTCATTTAAGCTGTGTAAATAAACAAACCAAGTATGTGTGTGTGTTAAAAAATAAAATATAATTCTTCTTTCTGCTCCCTTTTCATTCAGTGTTTTTCTTTTTGATGAATTTGCTTTTTTATTCTAAATGAATGAATAAATGAATTAAATTAAATAAAAGCTCTAATGATTTTTTTTTTCCCCCCAGTTTTACTAACGTTGTACACTGCACTGTAGGTTCAACTTGAACACTTTTGAGAATATCGGTGAGGTAAATAAAAGCAGGACTTACACATCAAACACACCGTATATCTTTGAGAAATGAGATTTATAATCCAGACTACACGAGGACTGCTATGATGTGCAGTCGATATATGGGTGGCACTTCCCATAAAGGCCTTGGCCTTCTTGCTGCCTTTGATTTATCGTCACAGCAGCTCAGCTCAGGCGCTCACACGAAACCCTTGTCAGTCTTCTAATGACTGTTTTTGCTAGTTGAAGCAGAAACATTTTTTGCCTTTTGAGTGTGTCCTTTAATTGCTCCCTGTGAGATCCTGCAGTCGCTTTTTTCCTTTATCATAAACGCTACCTGACTAAATTTGCTGTTTTTTGTTTTGCAAATGTGCTTTCCACTAATGCTTTGTGTTTCAGTGACAGAATTGAGAAATCCAGTCATCTGAGTCCATGGTTTGCTGCAGATAAATTAAATCCTGGTTAATGATTAAACAGTGAATGTATCAGATACTTATGGGAAAGTTTTAGGGAGGCCTTCACTGGTCATTAAAACGTGCTGACAGCGATGGGAGAACAAGTTCCCACTTTGATCCGATGACAGATGTGTGCTCGGCCTCCTGCTCTTGTCTGTAATTTTTTATTTTTTTACCCTGCAGTTCAGTCCAACAAATGCCTTGAAATCTGGCAAACACAAACAAAGTTTTAGATTGGCTTTGTGGCATTCGGTTGAACTCTGCTCCCTAAAGTCTGTTTCTTTTGTAAGTCAGAGAAAACTTTATTGTTTCCTTTGAACAGATTTACCAGCAGCCTGAAACATGTCCTCTGACTTCGCCTCAGCAGTAAAAAAAAATAAAAAAATAAAAGACAGAGGTGTAAGTCAAAGGTAAGGAGCGGAGGACATTAAGGTCCTCTGCCGCCCCCCAGCGGCCCAGATTCAAAATTGCAGAGGACCAAATTGATGCACATAATGCAGCTTCACGTGAAAGAAAAATGCCAGCACAATGAGATAGATAATGCACGCCATTATTTTCTAAATATTGTATTTAAATTATGCATATTTATTAGCAAACAATAAATTTCTCCCCTCCTTTTATGTTTTTATAGGCGGTTAGTTTTCTTTGTTTAATGGTTAAACGCAATGCATTGGAAAAAAAATCTTTATTTTGACTGCTTTCAAACAGAAAAATACATTTAAAAAATATGTTAACTGACAATGAATGCATCAGTTTAACAACACAAAGCTTGAACAATTATTTGGTCTAGTAAAAAAAAAAAAAAGAATAGCTATCTAAATGCAATTGTTTCATAATATTATGTCACCGACCTCCCAAGAAGAAACTTCCATTCACTTCATGAATAGCCAAACCGTAACATTAGGACACCTAAACTCTTTTAACATGTGTTTCCTTTGTGAAACAAAGAATATTGGTTGGCGCAGAGCAATGTCTGCCATCAGTGACTGTTGGAATAATATTTGTGTTCCCCCTCCCGTCAGACAGACACTCTGTCACAGAAGCACTTGTCTACATTTTGTAGTTGCTTGAAGAAAATAATTGCCTTATCTGCAACTGTCAAAATGATGAATGCCCCGGAGAGCCCCGAGAATTGACTGATGGAATTGGGGGAAAATCTAATCCCTGATCTGAACACTTTGTATAATACATTAACCCGTCTGGTACAATAGGCTGCACAGAAACAGATTTGTATAGACTCAGAAAATAAATTTGGCTGAGTCTGAAGGATCAATAAAC
>JBBPBX010104256.1:0-11760 GCA_038048925.1 Garcialebias charrua
GGTTAGTTAGTAACTGTTGTTGAAAAATAAGTTATATTTTAAAGTTAACACTGCAAAAAGGCATTTAACTTTTACAATTCATTTGAGGGTAAAACCTGAAGAAGGTACCTATGAATAGAAATACTTATTACACAGTGAAACACTTAAACCAGACAGCTGATTAGTTTGATTGACTCAGTGCTGCATTAAAAGTGAAGATTTATTTGCACACATTAAAATTCGAACTGTCTTATTGATTTTCACAAAAAATCAAGTTAAAGATGGAAGTTCAAGACGGTACGCGTCCAAGGCTCATACAGTATGTGCCTCTAGAAGACCCATACATCAGAGGGTACCAAGAGGAACCCCGGAGCCATGAACTGGCTCCCCCTGCACCTTGCACAGAGGAAAAATCTTTCTCATTGTGTGGTGACTACTCAGCTGCCCGAAATGTCTTGCAGAGAAACGATGAACATCCATATTTTTTCTTTGCCAGAATTTTGAAGGCGTATATAGGTGACATGATGGAACCTGACCTGGAAGAGCAGACGCTTTTCAAATCTGTTTTCAGGGATAATCTAATCCCTGATGTTAGATTCGAGTTGCCATGGAACTTGGCCTGGGGTGATTTAGAAGCAACATCTTTGCATGAAATAGTACAGTGTGCTGCGGATGTCTTTGCAGTTAACATGCTAGCCAAAACACCCTTACAGGTGTCCCCGAATGAAGCGGTCAAATCCCACTCGCTGGAGCTAGAAGGGACAAGTTCATCAACTCCCTCTCCTAACAAAGGCGAAAAGAAACAGACCTTTCAACCTGACAAACCACAAAGTGGGGGTATCCGCTGGAGAAAGAAGCCAAAATGGTTCAGATCGAACCAGATGGGTGAAAAACAAGGCCCATCGGTGGGTGAACTTCAAAAGAAATTGAAGTGTGAGGACCTAGACTCGTGTAAAAATGAGTGGTCCCAACAGAAAACCCCGAGCCTTGGAACTGCACCTCCCGCGCCTCGAACAGAACAGTTCGAAATAGGCAAGGAGTCACAAATGTCCCGAAACAATGGCCCAACACCTCTATGCTCGGAAGAGACAGAGGAAGTAAGTAGTTTGTCAGTAGATTTGAATGTTGCTGTGCTTGACCAACCTGTTACAATGAGTGGCATTATCATTGATAATGACACTATCAACATTGACCGACCTGGAGCGATGTGTAGCACTGTCTTTCACAAGACCTCAGCGCACGCTACTACCAACATGGCCATGGATGTTGACAGCAAACCAATTGCTGACACACAACAACATCCTGAAGGTCATGATGCTGACAGCCAACATGATGCTGACAGTAAGCAAGATTACACAGACAGAGTCACACGTGAACAGAAACGTGGGCCAAGACCTGTGAGGTTTCTGTGTAACTTTATACAAAGGGGGGTGGCTAAGAAAGCTTACCTGCCTATCACACTGGAAGGTGTCCTTGAGCGTGAAGCCCTCCTGGATGGCAGTTCTGATATAACTATTATGTCGGCCAAGCTGTTCGAGGAGCTGAGGACCGCCGCTAACGGTGTTGACGGGCAAATACCCTTTGAGGAATGTGCTATTGAGCTACAGGGTCTCGCAGAGACGAGAACAACCCTAACAGCCATAGCTATGGTTCACATGCAGATTGGCAAAACGACACTACACCACCCAGTGTATGTGTCCACACTTGACTCATTCCCATTTCTGGTTGGCCAAGACTTTATAAACCGTTTTGAAGCGATTATAGATTATGGTCAACAGGAAATGTGGGCAACAGTGAGAAAACCCCTGCCAATAAAAGTGCCTCCTCGTTGTGGTACAGACTGCCTAACCGCAGGTACCGCAGTGGCCACGAGGGACTCCCCAACCGTGGTCACAAGCCCGGTTAGTGAACCTTCAACTACAGATGAGACAGTAGAGACTCAACAGTTGGACCAGACTCTGGCCCGACAAGAGAACCTCCTCTGCGAGCTGACACAGTCAGCACTCACTGAACACTACCTACCACAGGTAGTGAAAGGTGTTGAGATCCAAGGATCCTACACCGAAGAGGCTGTACTGTCCTATGGGACAGGTAATTCAGCTATCAGCCAAGCTTTCGATGAAACCTTGGTTCAAGGACATGTGAGTCCTGGAAGTGGCAGTCCGCGACATGCTGACAGTCACTTGGATTTCAGTGTCACAGATTTTGAGGACCCCTCCTCCAACAAAAGGGGGGTGTACTCTCACTCTCTACCACAGGTAGTAGACTGTGTGGAGGTCCGAGGATCCCACACCACAGACGCTGTACTGTCCTCTGGGACAGGTACTTCAGCCATCAGCCAAGCTTTCGATGAAACCTTGGTTCAAGAGCTTTTGAGTATAGGACTACTCAGAGATGACATAGTTCTTACAGACTCAAAGAGCACCTCTTCAGTCAGAAGTGGGAAGACACACACAACGACAGTGACCCGTCGCAGTCTGTACAATCAGGCACATCTGCGACTGCGCCGACAGTTGTGACACACCTGAATTACACGGAAAGAGGTAAACGTAAGAAGATACGTTGGCCAAATCCTAAACGATTCCTGTGTACCGTCTTCTCTCAGCTGCGCGAACAGCTTAAACTAAACGGTGGCATCCTAACTTGTGCCCATGGACGGACGTCCTCACCTGTGTTCGTGGTCCCCCATGACCAAAGGGGGGTGATGTTAGGCCATGCCAAAGACAAAGATTTGAATGTACACCTCAGAAACACTTTTGCTTTCGCCCAGAAAAACCTGGAAAGATCTGCTGAAGGACGTAAGGCGTACTATGACCAAAAGGCCTCTCACAATGAACTCCAAGTGGGAGACAGAGTCTGGTACTATACGTTCGCCCCAGCAACCGGGAAAGGAGGGTCCGAGACCGGAACTCTCGCCCGCAAACTAATGCCCAGGTGGACTGGACCTCATCTGATAACAGACAAAGTGTCCTCAGTCGTCTACGAAATCAAAATCAGCAAAGGCCGCAAAGAGCCAATTGCTAAATGGGTACATCGAAATCAGATCAAACCTTACAAGGCGTTCAATGACTCCACAAAAGACAAAGATCTCACAAACACACCGACTTCATGGGATAATAAGGTCGTCCAAACACAAGTTAGTAAATAAACTAATCAGGTTTAAACTACCGTATTTCCCACCCTATAAGTCGCATTGTCCAATTTGAACTTAGAAACGCTAAGCCTAAAACCCACAACAAAAAACTAACCTTAACAACCGTTTAAATCCACGAGATTTAATTTGACCTCGGTCATAAAGTTGAGACCTGTTTTCTTGTGTGTTGCACTTTGGAATCTGACGACAGGAGTGTGTCGAAGCAGTGAAACGTTTGTTTCCTTGTTGTTTAGTCATTACTGTTGTCATTAGTTGAGATATTGTTTTGGTTCTGAACACTCCCAGCCAAAAAGGTTTTGTATTAACATGGGTTAATGAATGATATGGATTTAACTATGCCAACATGCAGTTCGTTTTGTTAAATCTCAATCGTCGAAGAGTCAATGTAGTTTAAAGCTACTTAAGGTACAATAAACTACACTGGTCTCATAATTTCTAAATTGAACCGATTCGATCGTTTCTATTCTAGATTGTCTATTTATTTTGATGAGTCTCGCCATAGACTTCAAAATTTATTAGGAATACCAAATCCTACGTCGTTCGTCTAAAAGACAACAGACATTTAGATCAAACTATATTTCATTTTTATTTTAGTTTAACCTAAACTAAGTAATGAATGGAGGAATAGTTTGGAATTAGAGGCCTTCGTTACAGAAGCCCTCCAAAATTCTATAGGTATAGATCCCTATATCTAATTTACAGAATTGATCCACCCCTTAATTGGTAAGTGTAGCTGTTCTAAACCATGATAGCTTACATACCAGGTGCATATAGGTAAGGCTTAATGTAAAATCCCAATCATAAGCCCACCTTAAAAACCACATAATTGCATGACACATAGAACCAGAGTGGCACTGACTGGAAACCAACCAGCCAACAACCTTCGATGTGGGGACCTGCAGCTCCAACGCTTGGTCTTCAACCTTCATCCAAGGGTCGCCTCCTCTGCGTCAATCGAGGGATCCCCTCTACATGCTGATTATGAAAACAATTGTTGCTGATGATATCACCAACTCTAATCGTGGTGGAATTACTGCTGTGGGATTATCGCTGTGGATTATAAGACTTTGTTTTCCAAAGGATCACAGACTTTGTTTTCCAGGAGTTAACAGACTCAGTTTTCCAAGGGATTAAAAGCTTACCGCAATGGGATTACCTACGAACAGTATGGAAGTTCCGAAAACTTTATGGGATTATAATTTTTGATTTTTCTTTTCCACTTGCTGGATTACTTCAAGATCAAAGACAGTTCAAGGTTTCCTTTCGTGTTGGACCCCATCCCCAAGGACTGGCGATGGCTTCCAAAAGGGGGGAGATGTAATGGACCTACCCAGGGTCAAATTAAGGTTTTTGAACTGTCCAGTGATGACCTTTACTGACCTCTCAGTAAAGCAAGACATTTACTACAAAATCATTCATTTAGCTATAATCTGATAAATATAGTCACCAAAAGAGACTATTTCTATCTTTGATTTTATCCTAATGTGATCAAAAGAATAACTTTTGTCATTTTCATGATGTGTGCTTTTAAGCTGTGTCATTCTCCAAGAGTTAAACTGTCTTCACTGCTGTGTTTAAAGGTGAAGCCTTCGGGTCACAGAGACCGGACGGTTTTGTTTAGAAACTCAGAGACAGTCTCATGAGCAGGGCTCCAGCGTTATCTGTCTTTTTTCCTAAACATTTCTCTCTGCTGCTGGCTTTAACCTTGGGTATGATAAGACAAATGAACTCCTCGACTGGTCCTTCCTTAAGTACTAGTTCTAAGCTTTTGCTAAAGGCTTCAGAGAGTTGCTGGAAACTTCAAGAGATGTGAACTTTCCCAAGAGCTGGACACGTGTGGTCAAGAGCTAACGACCGGCGTCTTCAGCTAAGGACTGATAACAGGCTGTTATGAGTCTACTTCGAACAAGCGTAAGATCAAGAACTTTGTCTATTCCTTCTTGGAATAAGTTTATCTTGAAGTCAGAGGCCTGAAGCTGACATATTCTCTGATGACCAACGCAAAAACCAGGAGACGTTGAAACGTAAACTAAAACCAGTTTTGGACGTGCTGGGACTAAGGACTCTGTGCATCTGAAGGCTGGTGTCACCTCTTACCGGGCTGTCGTCGAAAGGTAAAAGAGCTGTTTACAAAACGTACTTGGATTTTAGCAGAAGTCGGAGGAGAAGTGTCACTCTGGTCTCATGCTCAGGATAATTTCCTTCTTAAATCTTTCCTCCTATTTCTTTTCCCTCTCAACCTAAGCTGGAAACTATATTTTTTAAGTTAAAGAGCCCTCAGACTAAATATGTTAACATCCAATATTTATGTCTGTTGTGTTGAATTTAAGTGTGCTGACGTTTTAAATTGAAAGAAAGTGAAATCATGTCAATCAAGTGTAATGGTGTTAATTTAGTTGATTTATTTTAAATAAATGATAGTGTCTCTTTGACATATCAAACTAAGTTAACGTCTTTGTCACTTAATGGCTCTGTTTATTTATCCATCATAAAGATCACAGAAATATTGAATAAACTGAAAAAGAAGAGAATCCGTGAATTTACTATTCAATCTGAATAAGTAAATTAATTAAGGTAAAAAGGAGGTCAGTATTAATATTGACCTCCTCATTAACCCCTTTACATCTGGTGGCCTCGTATCGGCTTCTAAAAGTTTATTGATAAATCTGTGGTCTCAGTCATGAACTGTAACGTCATGTTTGCATAAAAGGATCCAAGTTTTAAACTCTGAGGATAATAATTTTGGCTGGAAGTGTTCAAAGCAGGCAGATTCTGCGTGTTTTTATCATTTGAGGCTGAGGGATTGTTATTCGTTTCAACACTGCAAGCGCTGTTGGAAGCATTCAGGTGAAGTTTTTGTCAGCCGTGGTCTGTGGGAGTTCTGGTTCGGCTTCGACCCAGTTCAAGCACACACTCCGGTACAGAACTTTGTTGTTTGATCGCCGAGTCAAACTGCCTGCCCTGGAAGCTAATTTAACATCTACAAGATTGCTGTTGTGGTATTTTACATTTTAAAGAAGGTCGAAGCAGCATATATGTTAGAACGTTGTCGGATAATGGGTTCTGACCCGAGTTTTCTGCTCCTTTAACGTGGACGGAACCGACCTTGAAGTGACTCCGAGAGAGTCCGTGTTTGTTCAACAGCTGCAGTGCTGGGTTACTGAGCGTGACTAAGTTGGCCTGTCTAGATGTGCGCCGCATGTTTCAGCATTTTGGGAAGTTAAATTGTAGCGTTTGAGTTGTTTTTAAGAGTCTATGAAGTTGTGGTCTGCTGTGCAAGCTAACGTTAAGAAGACGTGTGTCTACATGTTTGTTTATGAGCTGTGATTGGATGAAACGAGTACTGTGTGCTGTCAATCACTCATGTAGCGAACGCTGATTCGCTGTTGTGTGCTGTCAATCACTCTTGTGGCGAACGCTGATTCGCTGTTGTGAGCTGTCAATCACGTCGCACGCCGTTGCGACCAGCCCACTTTGTCGTCATTTCCGGCGCTACATTGGTCGAAGGTAAGAAACTACATTCGCCATTTATGCTTGGAGAATGAACTACATATGCTGTGATTGATTTGTTGACGTCACGTATGTTGTAGCGAGCTCCGCCTCGCTCACGTAAGAAGCTGGTGACGCGCTACGCACGCTGCGTTGGCCCGCCCATTTTTGTCGTCACTTCCAGGTGCCGCACTTTGAGTGACAGGTCACACTCGCTGGTTCACACTCGTTCACACACGAACACACACTTAAACACTCATCTGAAGCCATCAACACTGTCTAGCAACATAAACTTGTCTCTGACAAGAACGCGGTTCGAGCAATTATCACGTTCTTACTGAAAACTAACCCTAATAGGTTGTTTTCTTTCCATGTACTGATTTAAACTCAGTCGCTTCGTGATAACATACTCGACGCTGCCCCCTGCTGGACGTTAATAGATGAGTTTTCTCTCAACACCTCATAAAGTCAGCATTTTTTATGGTAAAAATTACCAGCTTTAAAATTGTTCTGTACACAAACAAAAAATCCTGTTTATTTTAAATAAAGAATTTTTGAATAACAGAGGTACAGACGAACAATTGATGCTCATTTTAAATACTGAAGAGATTTAAAATAACACTCAAAAAGCATCTTTTATTTGATTTTCAGATTAAATAAAATAAATAAATAAAATGATGGAGAACAGAGAATTTCCACATTAAGCTCTTCACATCTCTGAATTTTAAACAGAATTGGTGTACACTGTACACTTTTAGTTAAAAATTGCATTTTTAACGTTTTTCTGTGTAAAATTAATGACTCCAGTTTATTTTAAATACAAAATTTAAAATAAACAGAAAGCATCTGCTGACTTGATTTTCACAAAAAATCAAAACAAAGATAGCAGAACAACTTTGAGGATGTCAACAGACAACAAATTGATAAAAGTCACTGATTTTTATTTGGAATGCCATCTGTCATGTTATGCTAAGCACACAAACACCTCCAGTTTATTTTAAATAAAAAATATTTAAAATAAAAAGGTAATCCATCTTTCACTCCTGATAACTGTCAAAATACAGCAAAACAGTTTAGCCAAACTGCAATACATTTTTTTAAGGCATAATGGAGCAGCATTCTGGGTACATTTTAGTGTGAACAATGTATTTATTTCGAATCTTTTAAATAGTGTTTGAGTAAGTAAAACGGACGTCATGCTTGGGTTAGTTAGTAACTGTTGTTGAAAAATAAGTTATATTTTAAAGTTAACACTGCAAAAAGGCATTTAACTTTTACAATTCATTTGAGGGTAAAACCTGAAGAAGGTACCTATGAATAGAAATACTTATTACACAGTGAAACACTTAAACCAGACAGCTGATTAGTTTGATTGACTCAGTGCTGCATTAAAAGTGAAGATTTATTTGCACACATTAAAATTCGAACTGTCTTATTGATTTTCACAAAAAATCAAGTTAAAGATGGAAGTTCAAGACGGTACGCGTCCAAGGCTCATACAGTATGTGCCTCTAGAAGACCCATACATCAGAGGGTACCAAGAGGAACCCCGGAGCCATGAACTTGCTCCCCCTGCACCTTGCACAGAGGAAAAATCTTTCTCATTGTGTGGTGACTACTCAGCTGCCCGAAATGTCTTGCAGAGAAACGATGAACATCCATATTTTTTCTTTGCCAGAATTTTGAAGGCGTATATAGGTGACATGATGGAACCTGACCTGGAAGAGCAGACGCTTTTCAAATCTGTTTTCAGGGATAATCTAATCCCTGATGTTAGATTCGAGTTGCCATGGAACTTGGCCTGGGGTGATTTAGAAGCAACATCTTTGCATGAAATAGTACAGTGTGCTGCGGATGTCTTTGCAGTTAACATGCTAGCCAAAACACCCTTACAGGTGTCCCCGAATGAAGCGGACAAATCCCACTCGCTGGAGCTAGAAGGGACAAGTTCATCAACTCCCTCTCCTAACAAAGGCGAAAAGAAACAGACCTTTCAACCTGACAAACCACAAAGTGGGGGTATCCGCGGGAGAAAGAACCAAAATGGTTCAGATCGAACCAGATGGGTGAAAAACAAGGCCCATCGGTGGGTGAACTTCAAAAGAAATTGAAGTGTGAGGACCTAGACTCGTGTAAAAATGAGTGGTCCCAACAGAAACCCCCGAGCCTTGGAACTGCACCTCCCGCGCCTCGAACAGAACAGTTCGAAATAGGCATGGAGTCACAAATGTTCCGAAACAATGGCCCAACACCTCTATGCTCGGAAGAGACAGAGGAAGTAAGTAGTTTGTCAGTAGATTTGAATGTTGCTGTGCTTGACCAACCTGATACAATGAGTGGCGTTATCATTGATAATGACACTATCAACATTGACCAACCTGGAGCGATGTGTAGCACTGTCTTTCACAAAGACTCAGAGCACACAAATAACTCAGCGCACACTACTACCAACATTGCCATGGATGTTGACAGCAAACCAATTGCTGACACACAACAACATCCTGAAGGTCATGATGCTGACAGCCAACATGATGCTGACAGTGAACATGAGTACACAGACAGAGTCACACGTGAACAGAAACGTGGGCCAAGACCTGTGAGGTTTCTGTGTAACTTTATACAAAGGGGGGTGGCTAAGAAAGCTTACCTGCCTATCACACTGGAAGGTGTCCTTGAGCGTGAAGCCCTCCTGGATGGCAGTTCTGATATAACCATTATGTCGGCCAAGCTGTTCGAGGAGCTGAGGACCGCCGCCAACGGTGTTGACGGGCAAATACCCTTTGAGGAATGTGCTATTGAGCTACAGGGTCTCGCAGAGACGAGAACAACCCTAACAGCCATAGCTATGGTTCACATGCAGATTGGCAAAACGACACTACACCACCCAGTGTATGTGTCCACACTTGACTCATTCCCATTTCTGGTTGGCCAAGACTTTATAAACCGTTTTGAAGCGATTATAGATTATGGTCAACAGGAAATGTGGGCAACAGTGAGAAAACCCCTGCCAATAAAAGTGCCTCCTCGTTGTGGTACAGACTGCCTAACCGCAGGTACCGCAGTGGCCACGAGGGACTCCCCAACCGTGGTCACAAGCCCGGTAAGTGAACCTTCAACTACAGGTGAGACAGTAGAGACTCAACAGTTGGACCAGACTCTGGCCCGACAAGAGAACCTCCTCTGCGAGCTGACACAGTCAGCACTCACTGAACACTACCTACCACAGGTAGTGAAAGGTGTTGAGATCCAAGGATCCTACACCGAAGAGGCTGTACTGTCCTATGGGACAGGTAATTCAGCCATCAGCCAAGCTTTCGATGAAACCTTGGTTCAAGGACATGTGAGTCCTGGAAGTGGCAGTCCGCGACATGCTGACAGTCACTTGGATTTCAGTGTCACAGATTTTGAGGACCCCTCCTCCAACAAAAGGGGGGTGTACTCTCACTCTCTACCACAGGTAGTAGACTGTGTGGAGGTCCGAGGATCCCACACCACAGACGCTGTACTGTCCTCTGGGACAGGTAATTCAGCCATCAGCCAAGCTTTCGATGAAACCTTGGTTCAAGAGCTTTTGAGTATAGAACTACTCAGAGATGACATAGTTCTTACAGACTCAAAGAGCACCTCTTCAGTCATGAAGTGGGAAGACACACATCACAACGACAGTGACGCACCGCGGTCTGACCAGTCAGACACACCAGCGACTGCGCCGACAGTTGTGACACACCTGAATTACGCAGAAAGAGGTAAACGTACGGAGAAACGTTGGCCGAAGCCTATGAGGTTCCTGTACAAGCTTCCCGATACACTGCGTGAACGGCTTAAACCAAACCATGGCATCTTAACTCGTGCCCAAGGCCTTGACAATCTCAAGGTCCCCACCAATCTCAAAGAACTACAAAGTTTTCTTGGCGTGTGTAACTACTCGAACCAGTTCATAGAGAACTATGCAGACCTTGCAAAGCCACTGACTGAACTCCTAAAGAAAGACGTCCCATTTGTCTGGACTGACAAACAGCAGCAGGCAATGGACGCTCTTATAGACAGGATCAAGTCAGCCCCATGTTTAGTCTACCCAGACTACAACAAAGAGCTTTACTTGGAAGTGGGCTTCTCAGCTCGTTGCATAAGTGCTGGTCTGTACCAAATACACGACAGAGACAAACGTGTAGTAGCCTACGCCAGCAAGACGATGGCAGGACCCGAGTTGAGATTCTCAGACTGTGAGAAAGCTCTACTGACCACAGTGTGGGCAGCAGAACATTTCTCCGGCTACATTGGTGGACAGAAGATCGTTGTGGAAACACAACACCAGCCAGTGACATTCCTAAACAGCCAACGCATCAGAGATGGTGTGGTAACAAACTCACGTGTTGCAACGTGGCTCATGGCGCTTCAAAGTTTTAACCTAGACATACGTTATGGTCAAAACAAGAAGTCACATCTGGGAACAGACTTGGCACTCTGCCAAAGGTGTACACGAGATGTACCGGCAACCCAGCCGTTGGCTGAGGAAAAAACCCCTGTGACTGAAGACCCGAACCACCACTTCTTTGATGACAATATCTGCAAAGATATGACAACATTGTACGTGGATGGATCTTCATTCCTCCGCGACAAAATCTGTAGGGCAGGTGTTGGAGGGGTCCTCCTCCAAGACCAAGAACAGATTACCTTCAGCTACAAATTAGGCTCTCAGACTTCTCAGTACGCTGAGATTGCAGGAATCCTAATAGCTCTCCAGATGGTAGTAGCACGCTCCATCAAGACCCTAGTCATCTGCACTGACTCTAACTATGCTCGTTTGAGTTTCGCTTGTCACCTTGCTGTGTGGAAACAGAACGGTTTCCTAACAAGCGACAGAAAAGTGGTCAAACACAAAGAGCTTTTCATGGCATGTGATCACTTGGTGACATCACACGACTTACAGATCTACTGGAAGAAAGTTCCAGGACATTCTAGAGTCCCAGGCGATGACAAGCACTACAATGACATTGCGGATTCCTTAGCCAAAGAAGGAGCCGACGAAGGTCCTCTATGGTCCTTCGACTCCTCCTGGTTGATCAAGACTCTGTCAACACAACCTGCTGTTGAGGTTATGGCAGTCACACGTGCACAGGCCGCGGCCAGACCTGCTG
>JBBPBX010104257.1:0-11760 GCA_038048925.1 Garcialebias charrua
ACCTACGAACGAACCAAGTCAAAAATATGTAATCGAGCTACGGCAGACTGGATGCACGACCTACGAACGAGCCCCATTACAAGTATATAATCGAGCTACGGCGTAACTGCGTCACATACGGCAATCGGCGAGGTGGGGGAGGGGATTGCCTTTTGCCTTGGCTGTTGTTTGTTGGGCATGGGCGTGACATTGCGCATGACAGTGGAAAAGTACCGCCAGCGAGAGGGGGGGGCTGGGCTTCTGGCAGATGTACACACAGCCGCAGTGCACCTGGCGGCGGAGGGATCCGTACAGGTAAAGCGGTAATTATTTAAAGGGCTGCGGCCATTTTGTCCCTCGTGGGTTAGTTACGGCGATTGATGAGAAGAGACATACGAACAGCGAATGAACAAGAACAACAACAAAAAACAACAACGAACAACGTACGAACAGGTACTGTAATAAATTTAAATGTAGCAGTTTTAGACTAAAGCGAACGTTAGCACGTTAGCTTTCATTTTTGCTCCTTAGGAATTAGCACGTTAGCTAATTTTCGACGCTAATTTTCAATGCTAATTTTCAACGGGTCATCGAACGGGCAGGTACGGTACAGTACTAAATGTACTCAAAGAAATATTTTTAGACGAAAGCAAACGTTTGCATTCATTTGTGAACGTTAGCATTAATTTTAATTTTTGCTCCTTAGGAATTAGCACGTTAGCTCGTACGCTAATTGTTCAAGAATGGCTCCGAAGAGACCTAGAAAGTCCGCGGACGCGGCAGAGGGGAAAAAACCTCGTAGAACCATAATGCTGGAGACAAAGGCAAAAATAATTAAAATGTCCAATGAGGGCATGACACCGTCAAAAATTGGAGAGAGGCTAGGGTTACCGAGGTCGACTGTGGGGACGATAGTGGCGGACAAAGAGCGCATTTTGCAACAAGTGCGTGCTTCAGCCCCCATGAAGTCCACCATAATTACGAAACAGAGGTCAGGTAGAATTGTTGAGATGGAAAGGTTGCTTGTACTATGGCTGGAGGACAACACGCAACGCAGAATCCCAGTTGGCATGTCTGTGATTTGTGAGAAGGCGAGGATGATTTATCACAGGCTGCAAGAACTAGGGACGAGTGGGGGAGGTGCAGGGGGCAGGGGGCTGCACAGAGCGATCAGAGTGAAGGGACGTCCTCCCAGAGCGATCCGGGTGAAGGGATGTCTTCCTCCTGCGCCCCCCAGAGCGCAGGAGGAGGGACTTCAAGCAGCACATCAGGGGAGTTGGATGGACCAGAGACGTTCAATGCATCAAAAGGATGCATTGGCGACGTTCTATTTTTCAGAACGGACCGGTGCATCGAGACTACGGAGAAAACACGAGGCGGTGGCGTCTGCATTTACGTTAACAAAGACTGGTGCACGAACTGTGCCGTTATCAGCAGGATCTGCTCAGCTGCTGTGGAGCTTTTAACAATAAGATGTCGTCCACATTACCTCCCCCGCGACTATTCAGCGATAATAATAAGCGCTGTTTACATAGCACCCGATGCTAATGCCAACGACGCCCAGGGAGAAATTCATGACTTACTCACCTCGCTGCAGTGTAAATATCCTGAGGGGTTTTTCATTGTCTCCGGGGACTTCAATCATGTGGATTTACGTGTCATCCTTCCAACCTTCAATCAGCACGTTTTCACAGCAACACGAGGAAATAAGACGCTAGACCAAGTCTTCACGAATGTGAAGGGGGCGTACACGGCGAAGCCACGCCCACCGCTCGGGGCTTCCGACCATCGCTCCCTGTTATTGGTCCCTAGACAGCTACCCCCACTCAGACGTTCCAAGCCGGAACAAAGAGAGATCACATTGTGGCGCCAAGATAGTTCCCCCATGCTAAGAGACTGCTTTGAAAACACAAACTGGTCTGTCTTCAAAGAGGCAGCTACGAATGGAAGTTCAGTTGACCTGGAACTTTATGCTTCCTCAGTCCTGGGTTACATCAGTACATGTGCTGAAAATGTATCCATAAGAAAGTATGTTAAATTTTACCCCAATCAAAAACCCTGGCTAAATAAGGATGTCCGCACCCTGCTGGCAGCCAGGGACACTGCATTCAAGTCTAGAGATACTGAGGAGTTGAGAAAGTGCAGGAGAGAACTGGATGATGGCATAAAGAAGGCCAAAGCCGCGTATGCACAGAGGATCGAGGGACAGTTCACCTCACATGATCCACGGAGCATGTGGCAGGGCATCAAATGCTTAACAGACTACAAGGGCAAAAGCAAACAATGCCCCAGGGACCCATCCCTGCCTGATGCCCTCAATAAGTTTTATGCACGTTTTGAAGATCCAAACAGACCAGCTAGCACCAGACTCACCTCATCACCAGACGAGGAGCACCTCAAAGTGACCGCAGCAGAAGTGAGAGGTAGTCTCAGAAGGATCAACCCTCATAAAGCTACGGGTCCAGACAACATCCCAGGGAAAGTTCTGAAGGAATGTGCGGACCAGCTCTGTGAGGTGCTGGCTGACGTCTTCACCACCTCACTTTCACTGGAGTCAGTTCCCACCTGCCTGAAGACTGCCACCATCATCCCAGTCCCAAAAAGCTCCACAGTGACTGGTCTGAATGACTATAGACCGGTGGCTCTCACCCCGATAGTCGCTAAATGTTTTGAGAAACTGGTCATGTCCCACATCAAGACAACCGTCAACATCAGCGAGGACCCTCATCAATATGCATACCGCGAGAACCGATCAACAGAGGACGCCATCTCCTCTGTGGTCCACACTGCTCTCACCCACCTGGATCAGAAGGACTCATACGTGCGTCTGCTCTTTGTGGACTTCACATCTGCCTTCAACACCATGATCCCCCAAACTCTGATAGACAAACTATCCACACTTGGACTAAGCCCCTCCATCTGTAACTGGGTACTAGACTTCTTAACAAACAGACCACAGTCCGTGAAGATCCACAACTTCTCCTCCTCCACCATCACCCTCAGCACTGGCTCTCCTCAAGGATGTGTGCTGAGCCCTCTTCTGTTCACTCTGCTCACATATGATTGTACAGCCACACATCCAGGCTGTCATATTGTTAAGTTTGCAGATGATACAGCTGTGGTGGGATGCATCACAGATAATGATGAATCCAGCTACAGACAGGAGGTGGAACATCTGGAGAGCTGGTGCAAAGAGAACAACCTTCACATGAATGTGAAGAAGACGAAGGAGATGATTGTGGACTTCAGAAGGAACAAACACACCCACACCCCACTGTATATAGGTGGATCTGCGGTGGAGGTGGTCTCCAGCTACAAGTACCTGGGTGTACACTTGAATGATAACCTCAGCTGGAGCAATAACACCACCAGCCTGATCAAGAAAGGACATCAAAGACTCTACTTCCTCAGACGGCTGAGACGAGCTGGTCTGAGAAGCTCAGTCCTCACCTCGTTCTACAGGTGTGCAGTGGAGAGCGTCCTGTGCTCCAGCATCAACGTGTGGCATGGAGGCTGCACAGTTGCAGAGAGGAAAGCTCTACAGAGAGTGGTGAAGGCTGCACAGAAGTCTGTGGGAGTCAGTCTCCCCACCATCACAGACATTTACACCTCCAGATGCAGAAAAAGAGCCACCTGCATCATGAAAGACCTCACTCACCCAGCACACTCACTCTTTGCACCACTCCCCTCGGGACGGAGGTTGAGGAGCATCAAATGTAGAACCACTAGACTGAGGAACAGCTTCTACCCTGAGGCTGTCAGACTCATGAATAAATAAATAATAAGAATAAACACTGCAAAATGTCACATCATGTTGATACTGATCTGTTTCTTGTTGCTGCGTTCATCTGTGACCATCTGCTCATAATGACTCATGTTCGTGCTGCTGTTTATAATGATGTTTTTCTACTACATTAGGGCTTAGTGTATTACTAGCTGATGTCTCTCTTAGTTAATCCTAGATGTTATTATTGTTTTTCTCTTGCATTTGTTGTTGGATGTAACTGGGACCCTGTGTACATAATCTCGTTTTCAACACATGTACTACATGCGGTGCAAATGACAATAAATTCTCTCTGACTCTCTGACTCTGATATAATAAGATTATTTTCTTCTTCTGCTTCCTTTCATTTCATGTATTGTTTTATTTCTTGTTGTTTTGTAAATAGTTTTCTTGTGTTTTTTTAATCTGGAATGAATAAATAATCTAAAAAAAAAAAAAGTCATACCTTGTGGGATTCGAACCCACTAGGTCTAGATAAGGTTAGGAGCAGCTAACGGCACATTGCGTTTCCAGTGAGCTACCTGGACGTGTCTATATTTTAAGGTCCACATTTATTATAAACGAACCGCCCCTCATAAAATTCTGGCTACGCCTATGAGTCTGTACTTACACTAGCGTCATCTGCAGAACTTTGACGAATAGATGGAACAGCACCTTCCTTAAGCAGAAGTTTTTGTGCAAATCTGGCCTGGTACTGTTGGTAGTTGAGAAATGAGTCTGTTGTGAAATGTGCTGCGCAAACTACAACTTTCTGCGGTAATGTCGCCGGGACATTGCCATTAAAAATAAAATTAAGCCACGCATCTCTGCTCTCTGAGACTGGAAGAGTGTGTATCAACACATGTTGTGTAATGCAGCCAACAACGCAACATCGAACTTTAGGAGCCATTGTGCTGAGATGAACTCTTCTTCTTCTTCTCCATTTGATTTATGGCGGATCGCAAACAACTGTTAGGTGCATACCGCCACCTACTGTGCAGGCTGAGATGAACTTAGGAACCGCATGGGTGGAGCATCACTAGGGATGGGAATTGATAAGAAATTATCAATATCGATGCCTTTATCGATGTCATTTATCGATTCGATTCCTTATCAATTCTGTTATCAATTCTCATTTGGGTAATAAAATATAGTAAACCATTTGTGTTCATAAAGAATTTATTTATGGATTTTTTCCCATATTTTTAGACTCATTTTTCGCTCTGATTCTTCGTTTTTCATTTTTGGCGAAAATGGTGCAGTACCAGTTTCGGCCGCTTTAGAGGCGCTGTAGGCAGCAGCCAGCAGAGGACTCAGAGAGTGAAGAGGAAGAGGGGCCACTTCCAGAAGTTTCTACTTGCTGTGTCCGAAAAAAGACTCCTTTGGTCGGACTGATGACTCTGTCGCTGCCCGCTCCCTGCTGTGGATGTAGCTGTTTTTGTTTGCAAGATACCACTCATAAACCACACCGCGGATTTTTAAATCCAGCTGATTTCACATTTGGTTCAGCTCAGGAGCCCGTCTGCTATAGTGAGGTAAGAAATATATTTTTAAGCGTTTATTTAGCTAAATTTAAAGAAACAAAGCGTCCGGTTTGACCCGCCTGGCGCCTGCATAAAAATCAGCGAACTTTTTTAAAAAAATCCAGCTTATTTGAACATTTCGTTAAACTCAAGAGTACGTCTACTATTAAGTCAGCTAAGAAATATATTTTTTAAGCGTTTATTTAGCTAAATTTAAAGAAAGAAAGCGTCCGGTTTGACCCGCCTGGCGCCTGCCTAAAATTCCGCGAACTTTTTTTTTTTAAATCCAGCTGATTTGAACATTTCGTTAAGCTCAGAAGGACGTCTGCTATGAAGTCAGCTAAGAAATATTTATTTTTTTAGACACCACCACGCCACCACCACTCGGGCGCGGTGCATGTCTGTGATGTCAGCGCTTAAATACATCACCACCAGGGGTCTGCAGAACCGATAAGCTGAATCGTTAAGACAAGCATCCTACAATTCCATGGAATTGGACTTTTAAGAACCGGTTCTCTAATAGAACCGGTTCTCGGTTCCCATCCCTAAGCATCACCAGGGGTTGCTAGGTGAAGGGGCGGGACAAAGGTTGGGATGGGTTGTGGCTGTGGGTTGTGGCTGTGGTTTGTGACGTCACAAACCGCAGGAAGTGCAAACGAAGTGTTTCTATCAAAGATAAATAAATATACTTAGAATAAATAAACCACTGGGTGCATTTTTTTGGCCTTAGGACTGTTTTTTTATGAAGTAAATACCCAAAGTTGAGTAAAAAAAACATTAAAGACCGTGTAAAGTGAATTTCAACATTTTCTTCAATAAACATTATAAATGTGATAATTGTAATCTTGTAAATGAGTAAAAAGTCTCAAAATTGTAGCTCAATTAATTTTGGAGTTATAGAGCAAACTGTGTTTAAACATATTTCTATTTCAGGATTTTTTAGGCGTGTTTTAAACGTGACCGCGTTTCGTCACGCGGTCCTCATTAGTATAGCCCAACCCCCTGCTGCTCCAGTCATATAAATGCGTTCTTCGTGGAGCCGTCACTCGCTACCGACGACCGTCTCCCTCCTGTACTCTCACTCCTTTTACGCATGGACTGCAGCTGCTCCATTGTGACATTTCTTTTTTTTTTTTTGTTGCCAAAAGTCAAGTGATCACTTGAAGCTGTCACCATTCATTCTTCCTCCTCCGACGAGGAGGAATGAACTTGTCACGAGTGAACTAAAGTCATGTCCAACGAGGCTGCACCAGGTTCTAAATATTTCCTGGTGTGCAGGTCTGCTCTGAAGGAGAAGCACTCCCTGTTTTTAATTTATTTTTTTAAAGTTTTCATGAACATATAAACACAGAAAACCGCTGCGCAGCCCTCTGTCTTTTGCGGCTGGAGCGAGCTGCACCTGTTTTCACATCCGAGCCCCCCCGCGCGTGTGTGTGTGTGTGTGTGAGAGCGCCGTGACTCTGCTGACACAGAGATGAGATAACTTATCAACGTGATTACTCTTTTTAATCACCAACACAGACCCCGCATGCGAGGTGACCGGCCAGAACTCAGATAAAAACAGAGCAGGTTTTCACTGCTGCTCCTTGTCTGTCTCTCGCTCAAGGCAGGAAAAGGACATGAGTGCAGTACTGCGCTGAAACCACGCCCACGTGCGACACGCCCCCAGCGTTCTAGGGCAAGGCAAAATTATGTTTTTTCATGATTTTTGAGACTTAATTTTATAAGGAAATCAATGTTTTTAATCAGTCAGATTTATATGGGTGATTAATAACACATATTTATGCCGTGTGACAAAATAAAAACACACATTTAATTTCACTTTACACGGTCTTTAAAAAGTGAATTTTGAATATGTGGTCCCCTTTAAAAATAATGTCCAAAAACTATTCCAGATCTTACAATTGTAGAAAACATTTAAAACAGTGCATATGTCATTGCATTTATTTCTTATCTAGTGCCACTAGAAAACAATTAACAATAATTAACACAATACAATAAACTACAATTGTACAATGTTGAATAGTTTTTTGACTGGAATAAGACAAAATAAGTGATATTGTATTATTCCAGTTGTTGGTGAAGTTTGACTGAAAGTCACCTTTCTGGGTATTTGTGTTATAAGCGTAATATGAAATTTCTTCAGGAACACTGATTAAACTCACTTTAAAACTTGCAGCTCATCCAAGTAGCAGGTGCAGTTCGTTTTTGGGCTGGTTCCTTCCATGTACAAGGCAACTGGGTGCAGGTTGGTTTAGAATGTATTTCCAGCATGGTTGCAGCCACCTCCTTGTCTGCAAAAACAATCACAAACACAATATACAACCATATTGTGTGTGTCATTGAATTCACATGCAAAATATATTGTTTGTAATATATTTAAGATTTTCACACAATCTACGCGTAATAAAGTGTAAGCTGTATAAACAGCGTGTCAAAAGTGCAAAAGTAAATACGTTCTCAGATAATTAAATTTTCCCAGGAAAGCTAATAAATGTATCTCTTGGGATAGTTCTTATTTTTCACATCACAACATCACCAATTGTCTCAGGTTGTATTTAAGACATAGTTTACAGAAATCAAATAAGAAATAAGGATGCTACGAACATTTGTGTGACATGTGACATGTGTTTTTGTTTACATACTGTGCTAATACTGACGGCTCTTATGAAGACATGGCGCTAGTTATAGCAGCTAACAGAAGATGTTAAACCTGTAACAATAACCAAATCAGTCTAAATATCAGAAGTATTGGTGTGAGAAATTTAAAACATTTATTTCTGACGCTTGGATATACAGGTTGTTGACAACTACACACAACGACTCACCCTGCTGGACATTCGCAAAAAGCCTGAAGGATTTCCCCATTTTCCATCAGCGCACACAATCACCTCCTCTCGTATCCGCGGCACAATGTTCAGGCATTTTGACCAGTTGTTGTCCACTATTTTAAGAAACCAAGCTTCTAAATTACAACTCTCTATCATTACGAAGCTCCTCTACTCCTTCCTACCCCCCAGCATCCGGTTTCGGCTTTTTGCCGTCCAATCAGAACGCTCGTTTCAGGCGAGCTTTGCGTGATGACGTCAACTGGTAAAAGGTTTATTCAAAAGAAATTCACAGCCGTGGACTTCCGGTCTACCTAGTCTTTGAAGGACCCGGCCTGCGTGGACCGGGTAGGCCGGGTCCTTGGTAGTATGCAGCCGTCGGATTGGGACACACCTTATTAGTGTGCTTGGACACAGAGCTTCTTCTTCTTCTGTGAGGTTTTACGGCAGTTTACAACCTTCCGGTGAATTACCGCCATCTAAAGGTACCTGATGGGGATTTTAAACCCCTGTTACCTTAATAAAAATCACACAAGATAAACAAGAGAACAGTGTTAAATCAGACAAACAACCTTGCAAGGGGGAAGGGCTTTTTAATGTCTTTTGGAACTTAGTTTGGTCTCAAATACATTATCCAGCACAATTCCGAATTGTACTGGACATGACAAGCTATTTAAACAAGAAGCAGGTGGAGTTTGACAAGCTCTGACGTCTTACAGATAAAACAAACAAGTCATGGTTCTGATCAAACAAGAACATCTAATCCAAACATTTGTCAAGGCTAGAAGACTGTCTTTTCTGTATCAAGAGAAAAGCAAACAACATGTTTGTACTATCAAATATAAGTGTTTAAAGGGAACAGAGAATATTTGATATAAGTGAGCTGGGTTATAATTATTGGGTCAGAGTAATTAGTTTTAGATGATAAATATTGAACATCTCCATCATTTCATCCTCTTTATCATATATAAACTGATCATTATCAATCAGGTGAGCGGTGCGGAAAACAACCCCTGAGGCCGAATTTCTAATTAGAGGCAAAAAACTCACACCACCGTCCCGTGCCTCCACAGTAACGCCCTAACAGCGCAGGGTCACCTTTTTAGGATGGTTTGAGAGATTATAAAGTTTTGGAGAACTCTGTTTGTCATATTTCATGACTTATTTCAATGTTTGAGAGAAATAAAGATTTTGAGGAGAATTTTGCAATGAGTATGGTCTCATTTCATGGCTTATGTCAAAGTTTTAAAAGGAATAATATATCTAGCATGAATTAGTCTATTTACCCACAAAAACCAAGTTTTTCCAAAGAAATAGAACTTTTGAGAAGAAACATATATATATATAAAGGAACTAATCTATTTGTGTTAAACAAATAAAAGAAATAAGCTATTTAATTTGTTTTAAATAGGGAGGGACTCGGAGTAGAGCCGCTGCTTCTCCACATCGAGAGGAGCCAGTTGAGGTGGCTCGGGCATCTGGTTAGGATGCCTCCTGGACGCCTCCCTGGTGAGGTGTTCCGGGCATGTCCCACCGGGAGGAGACCCAGAGGAAGACCCAGGATACGCTGGAGGGACTATGTTTCTCGGCTGGCCTGGGAACGCCTTGGGATTCCCCCAGAGGAGCTGCTCCAAGTGGCTGGGGAGAGGGAAGTCTGGGCCTCCCTACTTAGGCTGCTACCCCCGCGACCCGACCCCGGATAAGCGGAAGAAAATGGATGGATGGATGGAATTTGTTTTAAAATCTAAAAAGAACCAATCTAATTTGTTTTAACCAAAGAACCAATCTAATTTGTTTTAACCAAAAAAGAACCAATCTAATTTGTTGTTAAACAATTAAATGGAACTTATACACTTTCAAAGATGTGGGAAATAATTCTCAAACACACAACAAAATAGCCCTTTATGGGCACAAAAATAAAATAAGTTTGAAACTTCTTTGATATCAACTATTGCCCAGGAAAGTAAAAACAACCGGTTTGAACTTAAAAAATGAAATAGATCAAACATTCTTCTTCACAGCATCCATCTTTTTCTGGTGTGGGAGGGTAAGTTCAGTGTCTTTCCTGGGGAGGGAGTGTCCCGTTTTCAGAACACGTTCTTTCTGTTCCTTGGGGATTTGTTTGTGGCAGAAATTGTTGGGCACAAGTCCATTTCATCTGGGGGGGGAAGTTCTTTGTGTGTGGAATAAGTCCAGTTTTTCATTGTTGGGCACAAGTCCATTTCATCTGGGGGGGGAAAGTTCTTTGTGTGTGGAATAAGTCCAGTTTTTCATGCGGGAAAGCTTTTGCTTACGAGATCAGTCCAGTTCTGCTTGGGGAAAGCTTTTGTCTGTGAAATAAGTTCATGTGATTCTGGGGGGGAGCTTTTGTTCAAGTCTTTTTCTTCTGTGAGTTTCTGTGCGGGTCTTTTTCTTCTTGGGGATGGTTTTTTGTGCGGGTCTTTTCTTCTTGGGGAGAGCCTTTGTTCAAGTCTTTTTCTTCTTGGTGGAGGATGCGGGCACAGTAGCAGGTCGCAAACCTGAATTGTGTGTGGCATAGGGTATAGTCAAGCCACATCCTGACAAAGTGGGGAGCTTTGCTCTGACCAGATCCATCTCAAAATCTGGCTCAGCGATTGTTCCAAACTTCTTTTTCAGGGGAGCACCGGTCACTCAGATGTAACAGAGGCTGCTTTTTCTCTCGAGAAGATGACGCGTCCTTTCCACCACCTGTTGGGGTCCCGTTCACCCTCGTTTTCAGCCGTCCCTAGCAGGACCTCGAGTCAAGGCGGGATTCACTGGCATCACTGGCAACTCCCCCTGAAGGAGTTCCGGAAACCTGTAGTCTTTTTAGAGGAGAACTGGACACCAAAAAACTTGCAAATTGTCAAATAAAACTAAGGCCTTTTGATCCCATGAGCCATTTGTGGTCTGGGGAAGGTCAAACTGTGGGTAACTCCTTAGTGAGTCAAATCTGTTAACTTAAACTAAATTCTGTAATTGGCTATAATAATAATCGTTTCTTTAAACTTAAAATAAAATTCCATTCTTATTATCTAAAACATTTGTATTTAATGGCAAAAAACAACACAACAACAAATGATTTCATTCTTCAGTGAAAATGAGTAATCACTCACTTTGATTTGAGGTTAGTTTTCAATTAGTAAGTTATTCTTAATTAGCATGATCATCAAAGTGAGTAGCAGGAGACGGAGACGTTTTATACTCACCTAAAATACTTTACCTTTTTCATAGTCTGTAGAAAAAGTCTAAACATACATGCAGACATAGACAGACATATACGTACAGACAGACATACAGCCGTATAGACAGACATACAGCCATAAACATATATATATATACATACAGCCAGACATACATATAGACATACAGCGCTGTAGTAATGAAGAATTTACTGTACAAACATTTGGTTCATGTTCTCAAAATAAGTCCAGTCTATAGTCAGGGTCAGTCGTGTTTTTTAAAAATATAGAACCACCACATTTCAAAATCAACCTTTCAAATCAACCTTTTGAATAGATCCAAAACTCCAGGGCGTCCCCCATCTTTTTCTCTTTGGATCTGTTAAAAATAAATACCTGTTTATCAAATGACATATACAGTACCTGTTTATTAAACAACATATATAAAAGCAATGTGGTTTGTAGGTTTATCTGATTTATCCTAC
>JBBPBX010104259.1:0-11759 GCA_038048925.1 Garcialebias charrua
GAAGAATATTATTGTTTAACCTGACTGTTGGAAAAAGTTGGTTGAAGATTATTATTGTTTACATGGTTTGACTACTGTTGTTTAATCTGATTGTTGGAGATAAGGGGCAGATATAATAAGATTTATTCTTCTTTCTGCCACCTTTCATTTTTTTACATTTTGTACACTATCATTATGAGATTGCCTTGTATTGTTTCTTTTGTAAAAAAATGAACAAATTTAATAAACATAAACATAAACATAAACAAGTTTCAGAGACATTGAGGGCCAGTTTACACGGCGCGTATTTTGAGTGTAACCGCTACTTTCTCTTTGCGACTTTGCTTATCGCCTACACGACGCTGCTGGCCCCCCTCGATGACTCCGATGGTTTTTGAACCCAGCTCTCAAAGTGGAACTTTTTCGCTGACCCCCCGTTGATAATGTAAACATCTCCCGTGGAGCTTTTGTTTGAACACATGCACGCAGCACGCACGCGCAGACAGCCGGCATTTTAACAATGGCGGTGGACTGGACAGTGGACACACGCACCACTTTCTGAACTATAGCTGATGGAATATATTTTGATTCTCATATTTAATTATTCTACACCTTACCTGCATCTGTGTTGGAAGAGAGCCAGCTGCCTGGATCCAGTTGTCGCTGTTAACGAGGCAGTCGGACATTTCACGTGTCACGCTGCACTATAACATACTAAATGTGCTATATATTAACAGTTTAACAATAATAAACAGTATTTATGTTAGCGTGGGAGATATTTAAATTTATCTGAGCTAAATGAAGCTATCTGGACTCGTTACGTCATGCCTAACATGCTGCTGAAAATGAAGACACCAGGTTGATTTTTAATTTATTTATTTATCCAACACCACAAACTCATGTCACAAACACTGAGAATTAAATTGAACACTTTTAAAAACACGTTAACCGAACTTTAATGAACTGGACTCTGTTGTTTTCATCCTGGTGGAAACTGGACCCACATCCGAACCGCCGGTCCGCTTCGTGGAACGACAGCTTCGACCTCGCAGGAAAAAAATAAAAATAAAACCTCAGTTGGTTGTTCTGTGATCGAACTAAACACAAGGAAAGATTATTAAGAACATGGTTTACCTTGTAGCGCTGCTGTAAATCAGCTGATTCTCACGGACTAAAGTCAGACATGTTGACGCGGTTCCGGTCCAGTCAGCAACTGGTGTGCAGCTTGCTAGATGAAGCGGCCCCACTTGGTGTCAAATCTGTTGACTCTTATCCAAATTCCAGCTTTAACTTGTTGTTAACTTGTTGACAACAACTTGTAGTAGCTGAACTTTTAGCCAGAGAGGAAAACAGGCTGCCTCGTGTGCTCTGTTTACCTCAGGCAGCAGTGGCACGCATGCGCAGTAGTGAAGGTTCCAAAAATCACAGCGCCATCTAATGGCCCAGCATGGTAACTACAGTAAATTCATGAGTACGGGGGGTGGAGGGGGAGAGAGTCGTATCCACAGAATTCGCCCATGTCAACGCAAAACTTTCAACCTAATTAACATACCCAAAAGTTGCATTTCCCCCACACAGTGTCCGTGTAAACAGGGCCTGAGACGTTTATTTTCTAAACACAACGTCCCAGTGGCTTTTAAACCCCAAAATACATTACGGCAAAGACTGGTTCATCCCAAAGATCCAGTCCCCCGGCACAAACAGAGTAATATTGTGTATGCTGTTCAGTGTCAGGAGGGCTGTGATCAGTCTTACATCGGGGAAACTAAACAGCCACTGGCCAAAAGGATGGCCCAGCACAGAAGATCAACATCATCAGGTCAGGACTCTGCGGTCTACACTCATCTCCAGGCCAGCGGTCACTCTTTCAGGGATGAAGATGTTCACATCCTTGATAGAGAGGAACGATGGTTTGAGAGAGGAGTAAAGGAGGCCATCTTTGTGAAAAGAAACCGTCCATCATTAAACAGGGGTGGAGGCCTCCGGGTTCAACTGTCCCCCTCTTACAATGCTGTTATTGCTAGTATCACTCAGCCCTCTGTGAATAGCAAACAACCATCAGGGTGCTAACGATCCATTGTTAGGCTGATGGTCCTCCTTGATCATGTGAGCAGCTGGTTTCGGCTGTCATCAGCCAACTGGTTGATCCACTGTGAGAGGGTAACATGCGGGCGGCCGTGGCGTAGTGGTAATGGCAGTCGTCCCCCAATCGGAAGGTTGGCGGTTCGAATCCTGGTTCCCCACACCATGTGTCGTTGTGTCCTTGGGCAAGACACTTAACCCCGAGTTGCTCCCGGTAGGACTGGAAAGCGCCTTGCATGGTAGTCTGCCGCCCGGTGTATGAATGTGTGTAACACTTTGAGATTTTCACTAATGAAAAGTGCGTTATAAATTGAATTCATTATTATTATTATTATTATTAGAGGGTGCTATTTATAAGACTGAGCTGAATATAGTACCTCAGACTGAGGAAGTCTTTCGGACGAAAGACGAAACGTTTCTACAATTTTTTTGGCTTTGTTTTGTTTTGTTTTTTGAATGTCCAGAGGACCAGACTTAGCTTTTTTAGAGTTTGTTAATTGTATTTTTTTATTTTTTCCAGAAACAACAAAAATTAAATTTAAAAAGTACATGTGAGAGGACCAGAAAGATTGACTCTTGATCAGTTGATTGTTGAAGCTACTTTAAGTTTTTTAGAGTGTCAAATTTCAGTTCTGAAAATAACTTTAAAGCATCCAGTGGTATGATAAGGCCAAATGTGATGCTGTACGGTGGGCATTTGCCTAGTCGTTTGAAGTCAAACCAGAGCAACATGCAATGAATTGTGGGACATGGCAGGATGGGGCCATGCAAACAAATGCATTCGTCATCCTTGACAAGGCCAGGTCTGAACCTCTGATCCACTTTACCTTTTGGACACACTGTCTTTCAGTTTCCTGTCTGCCAGTAGCTTTGGAAATGATACAAACTGGGATCTGATAGGTAGGGACAGGATATACAAACACCAAAGGCAACGCTCACAGGTCCAGCAAGCAATAGAGGAAGGAGAGCAAAAACAAAATTGTGGCTTTGCACAACATGCAAGGTGTGTTAAAATGCCTGACCTTGTGTCAAGATGGAGTGCTCGGCTTTGTTAGCTCAACAAACCTAGCTTGACAGGGGTCAGACAGCGTGGCTGCAGAAGACAGAAACAGGCAGGTTCAAACTGACACGTTCCCTTTCTCTAGTATTCGTTGTCGCCCTCTATTCAACTTGCCATCCTAACACCTCCGGCTGTCTTCTCGAGTTTGTGTGTGTGTGCGTGTGTGTGTGTGTGGGTGGATGGGGGGTTCAGCATGCATCTTTCATAGCTGTTCTGGTGTTTCATTTTGTTAAGCAAAGAGAATACAAGATAATTGTTCTCAGTAGATTAGAGAAATTAGGACAAACGGAAATGTAATATGGGTGGCTTAGTTAAGAGCTACTGGCTCTCAGTAGCCGTGTTTCCATCAAGGTTTCTAGGTGCGCATTTTGAAGTATCGCAGCAGAAAAGCTTAATGGAAACGGCAAAATACGAAGTTACTTCCTGAAATTCGCCAAAAAGTTTATACGCTCGCTTGAGGTGGTTTTTGGGAGCTGCGAAACCGAGCAGCTGCGCAAAACGACAGATGGAAACACATTTGCCGACTCGTGCTGCCGTAGCGCACATTCACGTCACGTGACTGATCAGCTGTTTCCGCTCCGAACAGCATGTAACTCGCTAAAACTAGTTGGCATGACAGAATAAATACAACTCGCCCGATAGCAACACGTACCTGAAATATTCTCTCCATTTTGACGAGATGTGTGGCCGGGTTCTGTTGTCAACCGCTACTTCCTGTTTACTCTCTGGTTTACTGTAGACATGCGCAGTGCTGACGTCTGACGTAATGACGCTGACGTCTGACGTAATGACGCTGTGCGCGGCTTGGAAGAAGCGCTTCAAGCCAGTACAGTACAGTAGATGGAAACACTTCTGATCTGCATTAATTTGTATTTACATATTTGCGAGGTAGCTCAAAATTCGAAATGAAAATGGATGGAAACAGGGCTAGTGAGAAGTGCTATACTGTATGTTGCCATCATTGTCTGTTCACATGCAATGATGAAACTAGTTCTCTGTGTTTAACCCATCACACCTGACACACCCAGGTGGAGCAGTGGGCAGCTATGTAAGCGCCTGGGGAGCAATTAGGGATTAGGTGTCTTGCTCAGGGTCACCCTAACATGTGGGCATGGCTAGGAGACGAACCACAAAGTTATGGTCCGAAGTTGGCTGTGATACCTCTACACTATCTCTGTCCAAAGGTCACCGGTTCAAATCCTTGGCGGGACCAATTTTTGTGTAGAGTTGGCACGTTCTCTCGGTGCATGTGTAGGTTTTCTCTGTGAATACTTGTTTCCTCCCACAGACCAAAAACATGCTTAGGCTGATTGGTAACTCTAAATTGTCACTGGGTGTTAGTGAGAGAGTGAATGGTTGTTTGTCATTTTTATTTCAATGTGTCCCTGTGATGGACTGGAAACCTGTCCAGGGTGTCCCCGTCCAATCGCGCATTGATAGCTGGATATGGGCACCAGTGACCCTTGCAACCCGAAAAGGAAGAAGCGGGTAAAAATAAAAAAAATGAATGGATGGATGGATGGGGTTCGAGATAGGGTAGAGGCAGGGCAGCTGACTCAGGACCCGGAAGTTGTTGCAAATAGCTCACTGGGTGCCATCAATAGCTGTCCATTGCTCTACCTGCAGGTGGATGGATAAAATGCAGAGAGCTAATTTCACCATTGTATGGAAACATACAATGATGACAACACATTACAGCAGGGGCGTAGGCAAGGGGGGTTTGTGGGGTTCGGACGAACCGCCCACTTTGCCTTTAAAGGAGAAGTTGACCAATATAAATCAACATATCTCTATAGCTCAGTGGAAACAGTGTTGGGTTACCGTAGTGAACCTTATGGGTTCAATTCCCACATGGTACTATGTTTTTTTTAATTATTATTCATTACAGATTAAAAAAACACAAGAAAACTATTTACAAAACAACAAGAAATAAATCAATACATGAAATGAAAGGAAGCAGAAGAAGAAAATATTCTTATTATATCTGCCCCTTCTCAAACAATTTTTTTTCAAACACTCTTTTATTGGATAAAAAAAGTAGAATGTGTTAACAGGCATATTAACTCCTTTTTTTAATCCAATAAAAGACAAACGTAAAATTAGTTGTTTGAATCGAGTGTTTGAAAAAAAAATAGTTTGAGAAGGGGCAGATATAATAAGATTATTTTCTTCTTCTGCTTCCTTTCATTTCATGTATTGTTTTATTTCTTGTTGTTTTGTAAATAGTTTTCTTGTGTTTTTTTAATCTGGAATGAATTAAAAAAAAAAAACATTGTACCATGTGGGAATTGAACCCATAAGGTTTGGCTCGGCAACCCAACGCTGTTTCCACTGACCTATTAAGACATGTTTATCTGAGAAGGTCCACATTTATTTTAAATAAACCGCCACTCATAAAATTCTGGCTACGCCCATGTACAGTATTATTATTATTATTATTATTATTATCATTATTATTGTTGCTATTATTATTATGGATGGCTATGCAATTTCTAGGCGCAGCCAAGGTGTTGAGAAGATCCGTTTTGGTGGCCTTAGAATCGCTTCTCTGTTTTTTGCAGATGATGTGGTCCTATTGGCTTCATCAGATCGTGATCTACAGCTTTCGCTGGAGCGGTTTGCAGCCGAGTGTGATGCGGCCGGGATGAGGATCAGTTCCTCCAAATCCGAGGCCATGGTCTTGAGCCGGAAAAGGGTAGCATGCCCTCTCCGGGTCGGGGAGGAGGTCCTGCCCCAAGTGGAGGAGTTTAAGTATCTCGGGGTCTTGTTCACGAATGAGGGAAAACTGGAGCGTGAGATCGATAGGCGGATAGGTGCAGCATCCGCAGTGAAGCGGGCGCTGTACCGGTCTGTCGTGGTGAAGAGAGAGCTGAGTCGAAAGGCAAAGCTCTCAATTTACCGATCGATCTACGTTCCCACCCTCATCTATGGTCATGAGCTTTGGGTTGTGACCGAAAGAACAAGATCTCGGATACAAGCGGCTGAAATGAGTTTTCTCCGCAGGGTGTCTGGACTCTCCCTTAGAGATAGGGTGAGAAGCTCAGTCATCCGGGAGGGACTCGGAGTAGAGCCGCTGCTTCTCCACATCGAGAGGAGCCAGTTGAGGTGGCTCGGGCATCTGGTTAGGATGCCTCCTGGACGCCTCCCTGGTGAGGTGTTCCGGGCATGTCCCACCGGGAGGAGACCCAGAGGAAGACCCAGGACACGCTGGAGGGACTATGTTTCTCGGCTGGCCTGGGAACGCCTTGGGATTCCCCCAGAGGAGCTGCTCCAAGTGGCTGTGGAGAGGGAAGTCTGGGCCTCCCTACTTAGGCTGCTACCCCCGCGACCCGACCCCGGATAAGCAGACGAAAATGGATGGATGGATGGATGGCTATGCAATACAGTGATTTGGGCATGGTCCTACATTTTCAGCTTTTAAAATAAGTGATGTAAAATAATGAGAACATTCAACTTCAACTTTATTAGGTCCCCGAGGGGCAATTCAGAGGGGCAATTCATTGGTAATGGTACTGAGACAGCCAACACATTCATACACACTATAAAATAATACCAGGTAAAATAATAAAAACAATAAAAAGTACCTCCATTATAGATTAAACTACATTGATAATTTAAAAAAAATTGATATTAAAAAAAGTTTCATCTTATTCTCAGAGGTGTTTTGAAATAGTTGAAAACATAGTTATTAGATGGACAGATTCATATTTCTCAGACCTTCACACTTGAGGGACTCAGAGTAGAGCCGCTGCTTCTCCACATCGAGAGGTCTATGGTCTAAGGTCTATCAAGGTTAGCCTGATTGATGTGAAGTAATGCTGGAAGAAAATTTATATTCGCTTTGTCAAAATAAATAAACTGTAGATAGCTTCAAAACGTCACAACTGTTTGAGATGCTAGAAATATCATTCTCACAGAATATATGGTTTGTTGAACTTCTCTTTGCTTTTGATAAAACAATTTTAAAAACAGCCAACAATTCAGAAATCTCGCCTTGTTTTTTCAGACAACACAGCTGGAATTGTGACAAAGAGGACTGGCTTCAGACGACGTTTGCAGGAGATCTACTTCCTGCCCGTTGTCATAGAAGACAATGGCTACCCGCCCAAAAGCAGCACAGGGACCCTCACCATCCGTGTGTGTGGCTGCGAGCTGGACGGATCCCTGCTAACATGCAGCGCCGAGGCCATCTTCCTGCCTGTGGGACTAAGCACCGGAGCTCTTATTGCCATACTCTTGTGCATTATCATCCTATTAGGTGAGATTTGTCATGGAAAGTGCACATTTTGCCACAATGTCACTGATAGTCATAAATAATTAATCATGAACTCCTTTAGAGCCCTATTCACCGGGTGCGAACCATAACTGCTAGTGTTTCTGACAGTTTTCTTTATGTTTTTGAAATTATACACTGTCTATTTTAAAAGAATAGTGTGAAATATGTGAATACATACCGATATATACCATGCTGTTTTATGGAGTTGTTAGGTGAGAGTGTTTGATGCCACCTGGTTAAATATAAATCATCATCAAGAGGTAGCATAGCCTATTAAAGATGAGATATAGCTGCCTGTGTGGTTCCACCATGTATCAAAGTTGACTCATCAGCTCAGCCAAAACCAACTCAGAATAAACAGCTCAATTGGTAAATTATGTATAAAAACTACAATTTCCAGTTTTAATGGGGTGAATGTGCTTTGACGTGGATAGATTGACGTCCTGGATTCTCAGTTGATTTCCCAGCAGTCTCAAAGCGGCTACTGGACTACGGTAGAGTGGTATTGATCCTCCCGTCTTACTCTTGTCAAAAAGAGAAGAGTTGACATTTTATAAAATGTCAAACTACTGACATTTCTATTCCTCAACTATTCTTGTAGTGTTGGTGATTTGAGCTGCCTTAAAAGTTCACGTTTCTATTTTCTAGTTATTTATTTGTCTTCATGTGTTTGATTTAATTCACTCTTTCTCAGTAAGGATAGCAACGTTTATGGGATTTATTTATTTTGACTTTTTTACAGAACTGACTTAAGAATCTGATCAAATAGAACCATGCAAAAAGTTGTTCAAAAGATTTCTGGCTTGAAGATTCTCAGCAAACCTGACAGTCTTTACCATGTTCGGGATGAAAAAAGAAGCAAAACATGAGTGATTTCTACAGAAGAACTTAGTTACACAATATGCATTGATATGTGTAGCAATTTTTTTTAATGTATATATATATCCATCCATCCATCCATTTTCTTCCGCTTATCCGGGGTCGGGTCGCGGGGGTAGCAGCCTAAGTAGGGAGGCCCAGACTTCCCTCTCCCCAGCCACTTGGAGCAGCTCCTCTGGGGGAATCCCAAGGCGTTCCCAGGCCAGCCGAGAAACATAGTCCCTCCAGCGTATCCTGGGTCTTCCTCTGGGTCTCCTCCCGGTGGGACATGCCCGGAACACCTCACCAGGGAGGCGTCCAGGAGGCATCCTAACCAGATGCCCGAGCCACCTCAACTGGCTCCTCTCGATGTGGAGAAGCAGCGGCTCTACTCCGAGTCCCTCCCGGATGACTGAGCTTCTCACCCTATCTCTAAGGGAGAGTCCAGCCACCCTGCGGAGAAAACTCATTTCAGCCGCTTGTATCCGAGATCTTGTTCTTTCGGTCATAACCCAAAGCTCATGACCATAGATGAGGGTGGGAACGTAGATCGATCGGTAAATTGAGAGCTTTGCCTTTTGACTCAGCTCTCTCTTCACCACGACAGACCGGTACAGCGCCCGCTTCACTGCGGACGCTGCACCTATCCGCCTATCGATCTCACGCTCCAGTTTTCCCTCATTCGTGAACAAGATCCCGAGATACTTAAACTCCTCCACTTGGGTAAGGACCTCCTCCCCGACCCGGAGAGGGCACGCTACCCTTTTCCGGCTCAAGACCATGGCCTCGGATTTGGAGGAACTGATCCTCATCCCGGCCGCATCACATTCAGCTGCAAACCGCTCCAGCGAAAGCTGTAGATCACGAGCTGATGAAGCCAATAGGACCACATCATCTGCAAAAAACAGAGAAGCGATTCTAAGGCCACCAAAACGGATCCTCTCAACACCTTGGCTGCGCCTAGAAATTCTGTCCATAAAAGTTATAAACAGAATCGGTGACAAAGGGCAACCTTGGCGGAGTCCAACTCTCACCGGAAACGAGCCTGACTTACTGCCGGCAATGCGGACCAAGCTCTGACACCGGTCGTACAGGGACCTAACAGCCCATATCAATGGGCCTGGTACCCCATACTCCCGGAGTACCCGCCACAGAACCCCCCGAGGGACGCGGTCGAATGCCTTTTCCAAGTCTACAAAGCACATGTAAACTGGTTGGGCAAACTCCCACGCACCCTCCAGGACCCTGTTGAGGGTGTAGAGCTGGTCTAGTGTTCCACGACCAGGACGAAAACCACACTGCTCCTCCTGAATCCGAGGTTCGACTATCCGACGGACCCTCCTCTCCAGAACCCCTGAATAGACCTTACCAGGGAGGCTTAAGAGTGTGATCCCTCTATAGTTGGAACACACCCTACGGTCCCCCTTTTTGAATAGGGGAACCACCACCCCAGTCTGCCAATCCAAGGGAACTGCCCCCGATGTCCACGCGATATTGCAGAGTCGCGTAAGCCAACACAACCCCACAACATCCAGAGCCCTAAGGAACTCAGGACGAATCTCATCCACCCCCGGAGCCTTGCCACCGCGGAGCTTTTTAACCACCTCGGCGACCTCAGCACCAGAGATTGGAGAGCCCGACCCAAAGTCCCCAGGCTCCGCTTCCTCAGTGGAAGACGTGCCAGTAGGATTGAGGAGGTCTTCGAAGTATTCCGCCCACCGACTCACAACATCCCGAGTTGAGGTCAACAGCACGCCATCCCCACCATAAATGGTGTTGGTCGCGTACCGCTTTCCCCCCCTGAGACGCCGGATGGTGGACCAGAATCGCCTCGAAGCCGTACGGAAGTCATTCTCCATGGCCTCTCCGAACTCCTCCCACGCCCGAGTTTTTGCCTCAGCAACCACCCGAGCCGCATGCCGCTTGGACTGCCGGTACCTATCTGCTGCTTCCGGGGTCCCACAGGCCAAAAAGGCCCAATAGGACTCCTTCTTCAGCTTGACAGCATCCCTCACCGCCGGTGTCCACCACCGGGTTCGAGGGTTGCCACCACGACAGGCACCAACAACCTTGCGGCCACAACTCCGATAAGCTGCCTCGACAATAGAGGCGCGAAACATGGCCCACTCGGGCTCAATGTCCCCCGCCTCCCTCGGAACGTGTTCAAAGCTCTCCCGGAGGTGGGAGTTAAAGCTCCGTCTTACGGGAGACTCTGCCAGACGTTCCCAGCAGACCCTCACAATACGTTTGGGTCTGCCAGGTCTGACCGGCATCCTCCCCCACCATCGGAGCCAACTCACCACCAGGTAGTGGTCAGTTGACAGCTCCGCCCCTCTCTTCACCCGAGTGTCCAGGACATGCGGCCGCAGATCAGATGAGACGACAACAAAGTCGATCATTGAACTACGACCTAGGGTGTCCTGGTGCCAAGAGCACATATGGACACCCTTATGCCTGAACATGGTGTTCGTTATGGACAATCCATGACGAGCACAGAAGTCCAACAACAGAACACCACTCGGGTTCAGATCAGGGGGGCCGTTCCTCCCAACCACACCCCTCCAGGTCTCACTGTCATTGCCCACGTGAGCGTTGAAGTCCCCCAGCAGAACAAGGGAGTCCCCAGGAGGCGCACCCTCCAATACCCCCTCCAAGGACTCCAAAAAGGGTGGGTAATCTGCGCTGCCGTTCGGCGCATAGGCACAAACAACAGTCAGAGCCCGTCCCCCCACACGTAGGCGAAGGGAGGCTACCCTCTCGTTCACCGGGGTGAACCCCAACGTACAGGCACCAAGATGGGGGGCAACAAGTATGCCCACTCCTGCTCGGCGCCTCTCACCAGGGGCAACTCCAGAGTAGAAGAGTGTCCAACCCCTCTCAAGGAAACTGGTTCCAGAGCCAGAGCCATGCGTTGAGGTGAGTCCGACTATTTCTAGCCGGAACCTCTCAACCTCACACACTAGCTCAGGCTCCTTCCCCACCAGAGAGGTGACATTCCATGTCCCAATGGCCAGCTTCTGTAGCCGAGGATCAGACCGCCAGGGTCCCCGCCCTCGGCCACCACCCATTCCACAATGCACCCGACCCCTTTGGCCCCTCCCACAGGTGGTGAGCCCATGGGAAGGGGGACCCACGTCTCCTCTTCGGGCTGTGCCCGGCCGAGCTCCATGGGTGAAAGCCCGGCCACCAGGCGCTCGCCAACGTGCCCCTCCTCCGGGCCTGGCTCCAGAGTGGGGCCCCGGTGACCCGCGTCCGGGCGAGGGAACATTGTTTCCATTTATATTATTCATCATAAGGGGTCTTGTGGGCTGCGCTTTGTCTCGTCCCTCACCTAGGACCTGTCTGCCTTGGGTGACCCTACTAGGGGCATAAAGCCCCTGACAGCATAGCTCCTAGGATCATTGGGACACTCAAACCCCTCCACCACGGTAAGGTGGCAGCCCAGGGAGGGGTATATATATATATATATATATATATATATATATATATATATATATATATATA
>JBBPBX010104261.1:0-11759 GCA_038048925.1 Garcialebias charrua
TTTAGCATCCTGACTGCCTGATAAACAGAGCTGTCTGATTGTTCTTATCGTAAATTTATTTTATTTTAGTTCCTTCAAGGCACATTTTTCTCATGTTGTCCTCTATAAAAATGTCTGTCTGGTTCGGCTCAGGAGTTGTTCAGCTGTCAGACCGTGGTCCTCTCCGTGGACGATGAAGTAGGTCAGAGGATCATCATAGAAGACCTGCTGGAGGCGACCCGAGGAGCCGACTCCGGCCTCAGACAGGCAGCCGTCACCATCCTGAATGCTTACTTTGCCCGCACTCGCCTGGATTACAGCGCTCACACTCGCAGCCTGCTGTCAGGCCTCATCCGCCTCCTGAACGACTCCAACCCTGAGGTCCTGTCGCAGAGCTGGGACACCATCAACTCCATCACTAAGGTGTGCTCATGGGAAAGTCTAGGAAGCTACACAGGATTGCTAAGTACATTGGTAATGTTTTAACAGTGAAAGTAAGTAATTTTTGTCTTTTATTTTTTGTCTGTAGAAACTGGATGCAAGCAGCCAGCTGGCTCTAATAGATGACCTGCACAGAGACATCAGATCAGTAATGGCAGATGTGAAGGGTCAACATCTGCCTGGCTTCTGTCTGCCCAAGAAGGTAAGAACAGAACGACTACACTCATCATTTGTCTTGACTTCTGCTGTGAACAGAAAAGTTTGTGTAAGGACATGCTAAAAAGTGCACGTGTCCATTGTTAGGTACAAACAACTTGAGGAGCACTTTAATAATACAAACCAAGACAAAATATAAATGCATAATGTGGAAAACTGAGTACAGTACGAAGTCCTTCACTTATACCATACCATTTTATTTACAGAGCACTTAAACAGCGACAAGGCCAACCAAAGTGCTGTACAAACAAACAAAAAACAGGCAACACATAGACAACATACAAAATGAAGTAGAAACAGAATATAGACATAAAAACGTTCCAGATAATAAATATAACGACCAAACACAGATCATCTGGTGTTGAAAGCAACAGAATAGTAGTGGGTTTTTAAACAGGATTTGACAACCAAGAGGGAGGGGACCTTCCTGACGAGCAGCGGTAACTCATTCCAAAGTCTTGGACCTGGGAGACGTAACTGGTCCGCTGACCTCAGAGAACGTGGTGGGACATACGGCTGTAGCAAATCAGAAAGATGGGGGGGGACTGTTCAACGATTTGTAGACATACAGGATAATTTTGAACTGTATTTGAAGATGAACCGAGAGCCAGTGCAGGGAGGCCAAGACTGGTGTAATGTGCTCTCTTTTGCCTGTACTGGTTAAAAATCGGGCTGCTGCATTCTGGACCAGTTGTAGTCGTGCAATGGTGTCTGACTGATACCAAACAGGAGTGAATTGCAGTAATCAAGCCTAGATGTAATAAATGTGTGTATTGCTGTCTCCAGGTTATTTTTGGATAATATGGGCTTCAGCTTAGACAGTCGCCTCAGCTGGAAAAAACAGGATTTAACAATCATGTATACATGACTGTTGAGTTTCATGGAAGGATCAATTATCGCTCCAAGATTTGTAACTCTGTTTTTCTGACAGGGCTAGAGCAGAAAGGTCGATGCAGTGGTTCGTGATTGTGTTGTTGGGAGAGAACAACATGACTTCAGATTTCTTATCATTGAAACCTAAGAGAAATTTAGAGCCATCCAGTCCTTGATGTCAGCCAGGCAGTCGAGCAGAGGTTGAATAGAGCATGTACTTCATGTACATAGGGCTTGAAATAAATTCAGTCTCTTATGAAAATTTCACAAAAGAGCACAGTGGAAGAGAGCAGACAGACTGATGCTATGGTTACTGAGCCAATCAGAGCCTGGGATGCAGAGCACAATGCTCTGGTTGGTCTCCTTCCATCAATCAGCCAATCTTGTGTCATTTACGATCTTACGTTGAAAACCCGCAAAACAGCGTGTCTGCGAATGTCGAACCGCAAAGTATCGAGGGACTACTGTATACCGTTTTTTATTAACAAGAATAAAGAGGTTTAATAGCAGCCAGTTACTGCAGATCATATGCAGTTTGAAGATTGTTTACAACATCGTAGATATTTGTCAGTCCTCCCAGGAGTAGATGTCCCTGCAAGTTCAGCCCAAGGTCAAATGTGCAAAAAATAAGACTGAAAAAAATATAACAAGATGAACAAAGTTAATGTTTATAGCAGAACAATTAGGCTGCCTTCAAGTAGCTTACGCTACAGCGCAGCTTACGCTACAGCGCAGCTTACGCTACAGCGCAGCTTACGCTACAGCGCAGCTTACGCTACAGCGCAGCTTACGCTACAGCGCAGCAATATTCTAAGTAAGCACCTCCCCCTTTAGCCTCAGCAAGAAGGGCTTTCTGGTGAGACTTGTCGCTCATGCTGCTCTGAGAACTGGGCTTCGTTCAAGTTCACATTCATAGCATTTATTTCAGCGTCTCACTGTGGGATATGGAGACTCCCGTATTTCCAGACAGTTTATTTCTAGCAGCCACCATCAGTTGAATGTGCTCGCCCTCTTCCAGCAGAGTTTAACACAGCAGAGACCACATGGAGACGTCCAGCTGGAAAATGGAGCAAAAGAGAGTGGTGAGGACCAACTCTCTGCTGCACGTGTCCTGAATAGAGACGCCTTTAAAAATGGTCCAGGGTGCAGCCAGGCCATGGGTTGAGTGGCCTGGCTGCACCTTCAGGTCCACAGGTGCCTGAAGGCCGGCAGTTCTCCTACCATGCAGTGGTAGAGCTGCTGCTTTGTGCTGGACTTACTCATGTGAGGTTTTCAATAAAAGTTGATGGTCCAGTCCAAGTAGGCTTGTTATCTTTATGCCTATAAAATCTTGGGGCTTTTGTTTTAATATTTATTTACACCTTTTTGTTTGCACAGGGTGTGACGTGTATCTTGTCTGTCCTGAGAGAAGGGGTCCTCACAGGCAGCCCTGAGCAGAAAGAAGAAGCAGCCAAAGCGTTGGGAGGAGTCATCAGACTGACCTCTGCTGAGGCCCTACGACCTTCAGTCGTCAACATCACTGGACCTCTGATTCGAATCCTGGGAGACCGCTTTGCCTGGACGGTGAAGTCCGCTCTGTTGGAGACCTTGACCTTGCTGCTGGCAAAGGTTCATACTTTGAAACCCCTCATCAAACCATCTCTGATGTGACGTCAGACGTCTAACTCGTTGTTTCTCCTTCAGGTGGGCATTGCCCTGAAGCCCTTCCTCCCTCAGCTTCAGACCACCTTCCTGAAGGCCCTGCAGGACGCCAGCCGTGCGGTGAGGCTGAGAGCTGCCGAGGCTCTGGGTCAACTGGTTTCCATCCACGCCAAGGTCGATCCGCTTTTTACTGAGCAGCTCTCTGCGATCCGCAACGCTGAGGACTCTGGAGTCAGGTGAGCACCTGCACTGATAAAACACAGAATAGCATTGTTTTAATTCTCTGGTTTAATTTTGTGTTGCCACCAGTAAGTGCTTAGTCAGTATAAATCAGAGGAAAACTTATGTGACACTTCTGTCAGAATATCTGAAATTATTATATTTTATTTGTATTTTAAAGTTATTCCTAATTCTGTGTATTGACTAATCACAAATACAAACCGGATTCCAAAAAAGTTGGGACACTAAACAAATTGTGAATAAAAACTAAATGCAATGATGTGGAGATGGCAAATGTCAATATTTTATTCATAATAGAACATAGATGACAGATCAAAAGTTTAATCTGAGTAAATGTAACATTTTAAAGGAAAAATATGTTGATTCAAAATTTCACAGTGTCAACAAATCCCAAAAAAGTTGGGACAAGTAGCAATAAGTGGCTGGAAAAAGGAAATTGAGCATATAACGAACAGCTGGAAGACCAATTAACACTAATTAGGTCAATTGACAACATGATTGGGTATAAAAAGAGCTTCTCAGAGTGTCAGTGTCTCTCAGAAGCCAAGATGGTAAGAGGATCACCAATTCCACCATTGTTGCACAGAAAGATAGTGCAGCAATACCAGAATGGTGTTACCCAGCATAAAATAGCAAATACTTTTAAGTTATCATCATCAACCGTGCATAACATCATCAAAAGATTCAGAGAATCTGGAACAATCGCTGTGCGTAAGGGTCAAGGCCGTAAAACTCTACTGGATGCTCGTCTGCACCTCAAACAGGAATGCCACTGTCAAGGAAATAACAGAATGGGCTCAGGAATACTTCCAGAAAGCATTGTCAGTGAACACAATCCACCGTGCCATCTGCCGTTGCCAGCTGAAACTCTACAGTGCAAAGAGGAAGCCATTTCTAAGCAAGCTCCACAAGCTCAGACGTTTGCACTGGGCCAGGGGTCATTTAAAATGGAGTGTGGCAAAATGGAAGACTGTTCTGTGTCAGATGAGTCACGATTTGAAGTTCTTTATGGAACACTGGGACGCCATGTCATCCGGACCAGAGAGGACAAGGATAGCCCAAGTTGTTATCAACGCTCCGTTCAGAAGCCTGCATCACTGATGGTATGGGGTTGCATGAGCGCTTGTGGCATGGGCAGCTTGCATGTCTGGAAAGACACCATTAATGCAGAGAACTATGTTCAGGTTCTAGAACAACATATGCTCCATCTAGACGTCATCTCTTTCAGGGAAGACCCTGCATTTTTCAACAAGATAATGCCAGACCACATTCTGCAGCAATCACAACATCATGGCTACGTAGGAGAAGGATCCGGTACTGAAATGTCCAGCCTGCAGTCCAGATCTTTCACCTATAGAGAACATTTGGTGCATCATAAAGAGGAAGGTGCGACAAAGAAGGCCCAAGACGATTGAACAGTTAGAGGCCTGTATTAGACATGAATGGGAGAGCATTCCTATTTCTAAACTTGAGAAACTGGTCTCCTCTGTCCCCAGACGTCTGTTGAGTGTTGTAAGAAGAAGGGGGGATGACACACAGTGGTAAAAATGGACTTGTCCCAACTTTTTGGGGATTTATTGACGCCATGAAATTTTGAAACAACATATTTTTCCCTTAAAATGATACATTCTCTCAGATTAAACTTTTGAATTTCCTGTGAAAATGTTGTGTTAATGCCTATTGCTGACAATCTTTTGCTGAAAGCTGCCGTAGAAGTTAAAACCAGTCTGAAAAGGTTTCATTGCTAAACTTTTAACAATACATTTTAATTTGGCACGCAAAAAAAAAAATAGAAAAGTATAAAAAAGCTAAAATTAACTGAAAGGAGCATAAAAATGTCAAAATATTAGAAAGAATCCCAAAAGGCAAGCAACAAAAAGAAAAATGGCAGAAAAAAAGGCTAAAATTAACTGAAAAATACATAAGAAGTAATAGAAAAGGCATAAGAAGCTGAAATCAGCAGAACAAAAATGAAAAAAGTTCAAATTAGCAGAAAAATTACAAAAAAAGCTGAAGTGAGCAGAAAAAAACTAAAAGGAGCTGAAGGAGGCTGAAATTAGCAGAAAGAAGCTAAACCAGAACAAAAGCTGAAATAAGCAGAGAAATGTTTTAAACAGATCAAAATGTTTGAAGTGAAGAGAGCTCCATTCATTTTCAATGAGGAAAACGGCAGAAAAAAGCTAAATATTTCAAAAAGTAAAGACTGAACATACTGTAAACCAAAAGTCAGCACAAGAACGTCCTGAATGAGCCGAATCTTTTGATACACAAATTGTTGAAATTTTACAAAAATTGTAGAGCAAGTTACATGTTGGAAAAATGAACAGAAAAAAAGTGAGATGCACATGCAAGTGTTCATGATTTTTAAACATTCACACAAGTGACTTTGGCACTTGAGACAACATCTTAAAATAAAAATAAAATATTGTCTGTTACATCATCTGTCCACAAATGTTTGAGCTCTGTAACGTCAAACAGCATTTTTTTTTTCCCACAGAAAGGTAAAGACAAGCATTGTGGTGGTGGTGGTGGTCTGTTACCAAGTTATCTCATAAGCTCTGGAACAAATTTTAGTATGGTAACCTTACAGAAAGTAATCACTGGATGTACAACTGGTTAACCCTTTGGAGTCAATCCAGTTCGAGATGGGCGCCCCCACCACTTGACATTAGTCAACACAAAACTGTCTGTGTTTCATTCAGTTTAAATAAATGGAGCTACAATGAGTGACAGATGATGTGCATTCCTTTAACAGAGGCCAGGACTATTCAACTGGTGGCCCGAGGGCCAAATCCTGCCCACGGGTGTGCTCTTGTTCGGCCCACCGCTGGGTTCCAAATGTTAGATTTAGTAAATAAATCTAGATTTTAAATCGTGAAACAAACTTACTGTATTTAATGAGAATGACTGCTGGATGTCCGGCCCCTGACCTCTTGGTTTTCACTAACTGTGGCCCCACCGAGCAATTTAGTTGAATAGCTCTGGTCTAGGCCTTTATTTTATGTTAATGTCAATTTATTTCTATAGCACATAAAAACAACAAAAGCTGACCAAAGTGCTTCTTTACAGTTTAGTCAAATTAAAATGAAACACAACCAAATAAAAGAACAAGACAATGCATGTTGTGTCACTCAGGAAACACTAAAGTTTAATAATAAAATCCAACACACAACAACAATAAAAAAATCAGCTCTACCTGGTTCTCAGACTCTGCCTGGGTGAAACACCAGGGGAACCAGATGAGTCGAGCAAAGGTTTAAAGTCTCAGCAGTCTGCGTGGTCTTTAAATGATCAGGTGAACTGTTCCACAGATCAGGAGCAGTAGATGAAAAGAGTCCCATCACCTCTGGACTTCAGTTTGGATCTGGAGTGCTCTTACTGCAGTGTAGATGTTAATAACATCACATAAATAAGGCAGAGCCAGACATTTAAATACTTTAAAATCAAACAATAAAATCTTAAAATCAACCCTGAAGTGGAGAGAAGCCAGGTCTGAGTTTATGTGTTCATGTTTTTTAGTTGCTGTTAAAAGATGAGCTGCTGGTTCTGGACGGTTTGTAAATGATGCAAATATGATTGATCTAAACCAACATACAGAGTATCACAAAAATAAAACGTGTTTGTTAAAGCTGCAACAGTCTTGGAGAGTTCAGCTTCTTGTTTACCCAGAGCTTTAGCTACTTGATGCTTGGGACTCACTCATTCTGAGGTTTTTCTCAGTTATAGTAGATCTCAAAGCAATCTGCTGGCTACCTTAGATAAACCATGTCACTAACTGAATTTTTACATATATGAATGTTTCTGTTCCATAAGTCTTAGTTGGAAGAAACTGAATTGCACAGCTGAATTTATCTGTTTGTCTAATTTAAAGCCCCATCAAAAATATCTCCCAGCTTCCTGACAGTGGCTGTATGAAGCCAGGAGTGTCAGGAGCATGACGTTCACCAAAGCTGATGACTTCAGTCTTATTGAAATGAAATTGACAGGAAAGGTTTATCTCTCAGTTTGCAGGATTCATTTATGTCTTGATACGTTTGATTCTCTTGAACGCAGGGAGACCATGCTTCAGGCCTTAAGGTTTGTCATCCAGGGGGCCGGATCGAAAGTGGACCCAGCCATCCGCAAAAACATCACTGCCACGGTACTCGGCATGCTGGGTCACGATGAGGTATGAAAACAGAAGCAGGACTCTGGGAGCATCAGAACAGCTGTAAAGGCTACATTTGTGGCAGCTCAAGCATTAATTCTCCACTGATTCTGCGGTTTTACTGAAAACATGAACTAATGGTTAAACAACGTGTGGCTGTTAAAACTTGTAAACTGGAGCTTCACAGAGGCATGCTCCGAGGAGCCCGTATCTGTCATCTCAAGCAGAACAACGGAAGTCAGACAGAGGATGTGGTTTTCTAAAAAGGTGGTTTTGAGCTGTCGTGACACTGTGTGTATAATGTACACAGCATTTGTATTTGTGTGTGTGTGCACTTGCAGGATGCCACCCGTATGGCCTCGGCGGGCTGCGTTGGTGAGCTGTGTGCCTTCCAGTCAGAGGAAGAGCTGAAGAGTCTCCTACTTCAGCATGTCTTGGGTTTGTATTGTTTCCAAAGAAGTTTTCCACATGTCTCGTTCATGAAGTGTGTCTTCTAATTACTCCAAGCACAAACATTATCTACACTTGTTAATACATAATGCCCGACTGCGTTTCTCACGGTGAGAGCCTGAGCTAACGTTTGCCTCCTCACAGCGGACGTGTCGGGTGTGGACTGGATGGTGCGTCACGGCCGCAGCCTGGCCTTGGCCGTAGCTGTGAAGTCTGCCCCCGAGAAGCTGTGTGGGAAGGATTACTACGAGACCGTGACAGAGACCGTTTTATCCAACGCCACTGCTGACAGGGTGAGCACACATACCAGGAACACAGCTAACACACAAAGACTGACATGATGGGAGATGGGACTTCCTGGAGTTGGGGAACATACAGATCACAACAACCGTCCAGAAAAACCAGAGCTCTGTTTCTCTGCCATTCTCTTTGATTGTTTTTCTATTTTTATTGTCCTCGTCAAGATTCCCATTGCGACCAGTGGGATCCGAGCCATGGGATACCTGATGAGGCATCACCTCCGAACAGAGGGGAGCAGTAATGTTTTACAGCGCATCGTCGCACAGTTTGGCAAGGTAAGACGTAAAATCTGCCAGATGATCACATTCACTTCCCTTTCCTTTATTTAGACAGGTGTATACCGTATTCGCCGTTGTAAAATACGCACCGGTGTTTAATACGCTTTGTCCAATTATTAACAAGAAACAAGAAAAAAATCTTACACAATACGCTTCGGTGTTTAATACGCGTCATCGCCACGCGACGTGTCAGCGCCTCATTTGCCTTGCTTAAAATGGCGACGACAGAAGCGAGCGAGTACAAAGAACTTCACAAGGAAACACGGTAAAAACAATTATTTCTTTGCGAGAAAAATACATTTCTTAGCTGACTTTATAGCAGACGTGCTCCTGAGCTTAACAAAATGTTCAAATCAGCTGGATTAAAAAAAAAAACTTCGCCGAATTTTAGGCAGGCGGCTCGGACCGGACGCTTTGTTTCTTTAAATTTAGCTAAATAAACGCTTAAAAAATATATTTCTTACCTGACTATAGCAGACGGGCTCCTGAGCTGAACCAAATGTGAAATCAGCTGGATTTAAAAATCTGCGGTGTGGTTTATGAGTGGTATCTTGCAAACAAAAACAGCGAACCTCACAGCTAATAGCAGCTACACCCAGAGCAAGGGGCAGGCAGCGACAGAGTCAGTCCGACCAGAGGAGGCTTAAGCTGGGTTTATACTAGCGTCTCATGTCTTTTACCCCCCGTTGAGTGAACCCATTACCCCCCGTTGAGTGAACCCAGCGCTGACGTGTGTCACCGACCGCATTGAGTGTTTATACCTCTTTAAGACGTGGGGATAATCCCTCCCTCTTCCCTCCCACTGCATACGTCACGCGCACTCACACTGCATACGTCACACGCACGTTGGCTGTTGCCGGAAAGAGGAATTAATTTCAACAGTTCACTACGAAGAAAATGTATTCGCAGGCGGCAAAAGAGATGCTTCTCAGGTTGGATGACGAGTCGGAGGACGAGGATGAAGAAAATGACCTTATATTAATGTTATTGACCGCGAACATGGAAATACGACGCGAACGGCGTTGGCACGTTCGCCCGCTGAACAGGACCAGATCTACACAAGGCGAGTTTAGCTTGTTGGTTCAGCAGATGCGGGAGATGGATGACGAGACACACTTTTCATATTTTCGAATGTCCGCTGCTCGTTTTGATGAACTTGCCCACCGGATCTCCCCTCACCTGCAGCACGCACCGACGCACAGCGCACCGGTCTCTGCCCCGGAGAGACTGGCTGTGAGTCACGCTGCGGGTCCTGGCTTCTGGGTGCTCATTCACTGCCATCGCTGCCAGTTATAAGCTGGGGAAGGCTACTGTATGCTCTGTACGCCCATATGGAGGTAAGATGCAATATAATTAATGTCAGTACTGATGTTATATTTGCACTTTATTTTGTAATTTTATGAAACATATTACTGTAAGAACTACCGGTATCTAAAACAGTGGCGGGGTCACGTGCTGCGGGGTCACGTGCTGCGGTGTCATAGACCATATATGGACATCCAAACAAAAAACGCCCACAAACTTTGAACCAATCACACGCTGCGAGCCGCATCGTCGGCTTCGAGAGTTCTGTTTGGGGGCTATGTACACGACGCCTATGCACCGGGGGATCACAGCAGGTGTGCGGCCAAAAGTTGCGCAATGTTTGCTCACTCAACGGGGGGTAAAAGACGTCCGACGGGCCGACGTCCCAAGTATAACAAGGCCTTTACTTGGACACATGAGCTAGAAACGTCTGGAAGTGGCCCTCCTCTTCCTCTTCGCTCTCTGAGTCCTCTGCTGGCTGCTGCCTACAGCGCCCGTAGCGGCCGAAACTGGTACTGCATCATTTTTGCCAAAAATGAAAAACGAAGAATCAGAGCGAAAAATGGGTCTAAAAATATGGGAAAAAATCCATAAATAATACTCTTCGGTGTTTAATACGCAGGACATTCAAATGAGCAAAAATACAGCGTATTATACACCGGAGAATATGGTAAGTGAGAAGTGGATTCCACCTAAAACGATTTTATTTTGGCCTTGTGTAGACGAATGATTCAGTATGAAATTATTATTTTGTTTTGTTTTGAAAAGTGAAGTCAGCAGAGTTTATAATTGGCAAATTATTTAGTGTTCAGTAATTATACTATTACAGTAGTCTCTTGTTTATCGCAGGGGATCCGTACCCTGAAGCCCCACGATAAGTGAAAAGTCACAAAGTAGGAATAGTAGAATAAGTAGTAAGTAGTTTCAAGGAGGTCTCGGTTTGGTTAATTTTCAGTACAAAAAAGACCAAAATCAAGACTTACAAATTGTTTATTTCGAAAATATGCCAAGAAAACAAGTTCAGTCATTACAGACTTCTTAGCTGGAGGTGATCTGGTGGATGAAGACTCAGCTGCTATCATCCTCAGACTGCAAACAATACAGAGATAAAAAAAAAAAATAGAATTAATAAGATTAGAATTTAAAATAAAAAAGTTAATTAGATCACAATAGTACAATAACAATACCTCTTCTTGCACGGTCATTATTTCTGTTGAATGTCCTCTCTCGCTCATCATCATCATCATCAGGGCTTTAATCAGCTCCAGGGCTTGTTGACAATATCCGTTTTAGCTTTTTCATAAAGTGATGAACTTTTTGCCTTGAACTGTTGACGTGATGGATGTCGTTAGGGGGTTCAATAACTTTTAAGCCAGCACATCAACAACATTCAGACGTAGATCCAGAGCTTTAAAAACTCCTACAGCTTGTGTTATTGATCTGGACCGATCTGAATGACCTGATGAAGGTTGTTTAAATGCTGCTGCTATCGGTCTTTGCAACAAGCTGCTTTTCTTGCTTGTAGAAGACGTTCACATTTGGTTGATGTTGTTTCAAGTGCGTTAACAAGTTGACGTGTTGCTGCTGCAGATCCAGTCTCTGTGAAACAACGTCCACACACAGCTTTGGATTTGTTCACGTATTTGAACAAGAAAGACATAATTTTCCCAAACAGAAGACTGCACCGAGATGCTAGCCTGCTAATGCTGCGTGTGCTGCAAGGCTATGCAACAGTTAATAGCGCCGTGCCGAAACACGCTTAGGAACTTTAGTTCCACGAAGCATAGTTTCTCGTTAATAAAATTTAATGAGTGAAGAAAATAACCGAAACGTTACACACGTGGACCGAGCTGAACATACCGTACCAAAACAGTTCAATACACCCACAT
>JBBPBX010104262.1:0-11759 GCA_038048925.1 Garcialebias charrua
AGAATCTTCACCAGCATATTTATGAAGCATGAAATCAAAGCCTAACAGTATACTGTGATGGGAGTGTTTAAAACACAGCTCCAGAGAGCCCAGGTCTGGAAGAAGTGTCTGAAGTTAGGGTCAGGGCTGATCACAATAACCACATTAAAACGTACAAAGTTTTAAACCAGCCAAGCCTTGATGGCAGTCAAGACGTTTTTGTAGAGGGTTGACAGAGCAACAACTATTTGGCTTTAAGGGAAGGTAAATCTGGCAATGGATGGAAATGCCATGTTTTGTCAGAATAGAGTCCAAAGGGAGCAGACAGAATAAAAACTTGAGCAGCAGAAGACAAAAGAGTCTACTGTACGGATCTCAGGTGTTTAGATGAAATGTATCAGAATTAACCAAATTAGTCTGGACATCTGTTTGTGCATGTGTGAGAAAACCTACCCCTGCCATTATCTTTTATTGTCTGGCTGGCCTTTTTCTTTATTGACCTAATACAATTTACCACTCAGCTGGTTGAGCTAAGGTGATTATTCTCATTAGCATTAGTCCCCAGGGCTGCAGGACAAAGGACAGTGACATCAGAGACACTAGCACTCTGACCCATTATTCTGTCTGTTTGTGGACGTTTAAAATTGGAGATGTATGAAAACCTGACCACAGAAACAAGCAGAAATGAATAAATTAAATCTTGTGCAATGTTTTCCAAAATGAAGATGGTTGAACTCAATTTGTGTCGAGCAACTGCACACCTTGAAGTCATTTTTATTTTGTTATCATCTCATTCACCTGGCTTCCCCATCATTTGGAAGAGTCTGAAACATTACCACACATAGGCATTGGCATTAAAGTAATATTTAAATAAAAACGTGTGTAATTTAGTACCCGGATCCTTCTCCTACGTAGCCATGATGTTGTGATTGCTGCAGAATGTGGTCTGACATTATCGTGTTGAAAAACTGCAGGGTCTTCCCTGAAAGAGATGACGTCTAGATGGAGCATATGTTGTTCTAGAACCTGAACATAGTTCTCTGCATTAATGGTGCCTTTCCAGACATGCAAGCTGCCCATGCCACAAGCGCTCATGCAACCCCATACCATCAGTGATGCAGGCTTCTGAACGGAGCGTTGATAACAACTTGGGCTATCCTTGTCCTCTCTGGTCTGGATGACATGGCGTCCCAGTGTTCCATAAAGAACTTCAAATCGTGACTCATCTGACACAGAACAGTCTTCCATTTTGACACACTCCATTTTAAATGACCCCTGGCCCAGTGCAAACGTCTGAGCTTGTGGAGCTTGCTTAGAAATGGCTTCCTCTTTGCACTGTAGAGTTTCAGATGGCACGGTGGATTGTGTTCACTGACAATGCTTTCTGGAAGTATTCCTGAGCCCATTCTGTTATTTCCTTGACAGTGGCATTCCTGTTTGAGGTGCAGTGACGTTTAAGGGCCCGGAGATCACGAGCATCCAGTAGAGTTTTACGGCCTTGACCCTTACACACAGTGATTGTTCCAGATTCTCTGAATCTTTTGATGATGTTATGCACGGTTGATGATGATAACTTAAAAGTCTTTGCTATTTTACGCTGGGTAACACCATTCTGGTATTGCTGCACTATCTTTCTGTGCAACAATGGTGGAATTGGTGATCCTCTTACCATCTTGGCTTCTGAGAGACACTGACACTCTGAGAAGCTCTTTTTATACCCAATCATGTTGGCCATTGACTTAATTAGTAGGGGTGCAGAAAAAAATAGATTTTTAAAAATAATCTAGATTCTTAGTCCTGGCGATTCTGAATCGATTCTAAAAAAAAAAAAAAATCGATTTTAAAACATATTTGTTATTTTTTTTCCACTTCTACTCCTGAGTGTACTGCATATTACATTTTGTGTCCGTTTGGCCACCGTAGAATTTTGGCCATGTAGGCCACCGTACAGCAAGCTAGTTAGCCAGCTCCCTTTATCTGAATGGAGCTTGCTAGCATGGAGCAGGAGGACAGCTTGATTCAACCCGCTCCTTCGTCTTTAAAACTAATTTCATATCCTACAATGTTCTAGGGGAAGACAGAGCTTAACAAGAGAACGGTTGTTTGCAAGAAGTGTCAAAAAATTACGGTACAGTATTTTGGAAATATGATAAAATGTGCGGAAGATGAAAGTGAAAGCAGCCGACCAGAAGTTTGCTGCAAAGATTTCTCTCTCCATCTCCTGCTGTATCACAAAGGATTTATGAGCAGACAGCTCAGTGGACGTTGAGGGGTTTAGTTTTATTTTTAATACTCTGGAAGCAACGTACGTTATTCCTTCATGTAGATAAAGGTCCACACAGCTCCAGCATGAAACAAGAATAACGTGGGAGAAGTTCTGATGCAGCTGCAGCTCAAAGGTAACTGTTGTTTTCTCATATTATACTAAAACTTATAAAGTTGTACAACAAACTTAATGTAATTTGTCTTTTAACAGGTTGGAGAGACCAGATGAGACACATCGACTGGAGCCAGTTCTAAATGATAAAATTTATGGTTTATAAATTACAGTTCAGAAGAGATTTTGTGCAGGTTTGCACAGGTTTTGAAAATGTGTTAAAGATTTACTAAATATGAATCAATTTGGTTAAAAAAAACTGAGGTCTGTATTTTATATTGAGTTAAAGGTTAATGCACTTTGGTAGGCTGAAGTCTGTTTACTTTTGTATTTATATATTTTGAATTATTTGTCTGTGATGGACTGGAGACCTGTCCAGGTGTCCCCCACCTCTCACACAGTGATGACTGGACATGGGTACCAGTGACCCCCAAGACTTGAAAGGAAGAAATGGGTAAACATGATGGATGGATACATTATTTGTTCCTAGATTTTTATTTTTATTTTACTGTTTTAGAGAAATCCAGGCAACTAAACTACCGGTAACCTAATACTGGTAATTTAACTTACAGAATTTTATGCACTCCTGTATTATTTGTTCCTATTTTTGGTATAAATATCAAACGATGCAAAAAAAATTGATACAATAAGGAACCTAAAATTATTGTTTTTAATAAATGTTCTATTTGTTTACAATGTTGTTTAATCTTGTCAGCTTGTCAGTTACAAAACTGAAACTAAATTTATGACCATTTCAATAAGAAAAATCGTTTCTGAATCGAAAATCGTTTCTGAATAGAAAAATCGATTTTGAATCAAATCGTGACACCAAAAATCGGAATTGAATCGATTCGCCAGACACTGAGAGATTCGCACCCCTACTAATTAGTGTTAATTGGTCTTCCAACTGTTAGTTATATGCTCAATTTCCTTTTTCCAGACACTTATTGCTACTTGTCCCAACTTTTTTGGGATTTGTTGACACTGTGAAATTTTGAGTCAACATATTTTTCCTTTAAAATGTTACATTTACTCAGATTAAACTTTTGATCTGTCATCTATGTTCTATTATGAATAAAATATTGACATTTGCCATCTCCACATCATTGCATTCGGTTTTTATTCACAATTGGTTTAGTGTCCCAACTTTTTTGGAATCCGGTTTGAGGAAAGAAGATGGCTGCCGTGTACGGACATGCAGATGAATGTTGCACTTCACGAGAGTTATAAATCTATCAAATTATTCAAATTTCAAACAAATCTAACGGGTCAAACTAATATGGTGAATTGTTGACTCACTTTATTGTCTGTGGGTGGTGCGGTTTAATGTCGTTGGCTTTGCGGACTGTTGGAGCCGAGGGAACCGATTGTCTGGTCGTCAGATCTGTGGACGTTGGCTGCTAGGTAGCGGCTAGGTAGCGGCCTACGTTCGAGAGGCTGGTGGACCTCGTTGCTGGTGTCGGCTTTCGGCTGTCGAGCCGTGGGGCTGCTGCTGCTGGGACGAGGTGCGGCAGTACAGGAAACTGTTGCCGTTGGATCTGCGTTCCTGTTGGGGGCCGGTCTGCCGTCGTGGATCCTTGGAGCATCTGGAGCTGTGGAATCTGATTTCCTGGAGTCTGACTCATGGCATCTGTTGGTCTGCGGTGAAATCGGCTCTTGGCTAACGACTTGGTAAACCACTGCCATCGGGGAAGTGGTTTGTGAATAATGGCAAAATCCAAACGAAAAAACACGATTTACTAGAACAAAACTCTGATGATTTGGAGGAAATCAAAAAGTCTTTGAACTTTATGAGTTCAGAACTTACGAAAGTAATATCCCAACAGGAACTACTGATGGGTTTGTTTGAGGAAGTCAAACAATTGAAACTACAAATAAATATCAAAGATAAAAAAATAGTGGAACTCAAACAAAGGATTGATGACCTGGAACAGATCTCAAGACAAGATAATCTTGTTATAACTGGACTGGAGATTAAAAGCCGTTTATATGCAAAAGTTACTGCTGGTGAAGAAATTACCGAGGATGCATCACAACAGTAGCTTCGGACTTTAGAAGAGCAAGTGGTGTCCTTTTTACAAGCCAGGGAGATTGATATATATCATGACAACATTTCTTTGTGTCACACCCTGCCCAGCAAATTTGAAAAATCTAAACCGGTTATTGTTGTGAGATTCATTAGCAGGAAATTAAGAAATAATGTAATTATGCAGGCAAAAAAACTGAAGGGAACAAAAGTTTACATAAATGAACATTTAACAAAAAGAAATGGAAATCTTGCACGTGAAGCATGGTTATTAAAAAAATATATAGTTTCACTATGGACAAGAAATGGAAAAATCTGGATAAAAGCACAAGAAGGATCACAAGCAAAAATAATAAAATAAATGAAGGATTTGGAAAAATTTAGATGAGTCTAGAAGATATAGATTATGTAATACATTGCACATAAAATTTGATAAAGCGAATAGTCTGATGGACAAATACACTGAATTATAATGACGTACGATGAATCAGAATTCAATGTTGAAGAAGTGATAGATATAATTTTTTTCAGTTAAAAAAGACAGTAAATATTAAAATGAAGATCAGTTTAACTATATAAATATATCTAACGAAGGTCTTTCTATTGTCCATTTAAATTGTAGAAGTATTAATGTAAACGTATCCAACATATCAGATTATTTTAAAGGATTAAATAAAACTTTCAAAATAATAGCACTATCTGATACATGGCTAAATGAAGGAAATATAAATAATGCTTACATCGAAGGGTATGAGATATATCATATGAATAGAAAAAACAAAAGAGGTGGAGGAGTGGCTATACTTATAAAAAATGAAATAAAATGTAAATTGGTTAGCGAAATGTCAATAATTGTTGAAAATATGTTGGAAATGATAACAATAGAAATAATTTAAAAAAGGAAAAAATCATAATAAGTTGTGTATATCGATCACCATGCTTAAAGATAGAGTTATTCACTGATAAAATATTGGAATTACTAGAGAAAATTAGAAATAAAAAAGTTTTTTTGTGTGGAGACTTCAATATTAATTTGGGAAATATCACTGATTCAAATATCATCAGTACATTCATAAATTCAATGTATAGTTTAAAATTGTATTTGTTAAAGCTGCACTATGTAACTTTGTAGTGCAGTCTGTAACTTTTCTAACAATATTTTTTTAAACATATTTCTTCACTCTGTCACTATCTACTGACAGACTGATGTTAGACAAAGTAATCTCTGAAAAAAACTATAGTCCCCTTGCTTCTCTATCAGCATTTATAAAAACACTAAAAACACAGTGACCCGTCCTTAACCAGCCAATAAAAACAGAGTTTTTAACCAGCCAATAAAGCTGCGTTCCAGTTGTCCTCAACAGAGCTTGTCACGCCCCAACCCACGCCCCCGCCTGTCCCAGCCCCAGCGCCGCGCACATTCTCATTCAAAGGATTGCAAAGCGATGCAGGACTGTTTTGTATGTGACACAAATGTATTAAATTGCCCTTCTTCATCCCTGATCGGGACTTTTCTTTTCTTTTTTCTTTTTTAAAAGTCAAATGATGCTTCCTCCTCCGCTCTGCACCGCTCCCTCCGCTGACTGCAATGAATGAGGAAATGTCTGAAGTTGTCACGAGAGAATTAAACTCGGGTTTTACGTGCCTGCGCTTGTCCCTGCAGATTTTACGGTGTTCTGGTGTGCTGGACCAGAGCTACAGGGTTTTATTTTATTTTTTTAGAACGTTTTATTAAACACAGAATATCGCAGCGGCTCCGAGAGACTGCAGCAGGAGGCGGAGCAGATCTCAAGTTCAGCAGACCATGGGGGAGCAGCCATATATGGCTCTGAGGGGGAGGGAGCAGAATGCTTTGCCCTGCTGAAAATATTTCTAAGTCCTGCGCACAACAGAAAGTTACACATAGCACCTTTAATATCAAATCCAACAAGAATCGCAACTCAAAGTAATAATAATAATAATAATGAATTTAATTTATAACGCACTTTTCATTAATGAAAATCTCAAAGTGCTACAAAGTGCAACAAAATTAAAGGTCAAATAAAACAATTGATAAAACAAGTAAAATCAATAATAGTATCAACTAAGATCAAAGATAGAATCACGAGGAGGCAGAGTAGGCTTGCTTAAAAAGAAAGGTTTTCAAGCCGCTTTTAAAATCAACCAGTGACTTTGGAGCTCTCAGGCAGTCAGGAAGAGAGTTCCACAGGCGGGAGGCAGCCACACTGAAAGCCCGGTCTCCCATGGTCCTTAATTTGGTTCCCGGAAGGTGAAGGAGATTACTGTTCTGTGATCGTAGAGACCGGGTGGATGAATATGGAACAAGAATGTCATTTAGATAATCTGGTGAAGTTCCGTGTAAGCATTGATGAGTAATGAGAGCAGTTTTGTACTGAATTCTGTAGGCGAAAGGAAGCCAATGGAGGTTGTAGTGATACACCTAGCCTCTGATATTTCTGTCTTGACCTTCAAGTACACCTCTCCACATCTCTCTGAAACTCTAAGTGTTACACCTTCTTGAAGCCCTCAAGGAGACAAATTGACACTTATATTTTGGTTAACAATTATTATGAATTAATGGACACTAATTAATCAGATTGAACTTTCTCTTTAATGTGTGTTAATTCAGAATTGATCTACAGTATATTTTTGTCATTTTTAATGATGATCTGTTACTTGCATGACTTTGACCCTTCGGCTGGTTTATTTCTGCAGAAGCAAGCAGTCTTTGAATCTAAAGCACAAGGTCAGAGTAAACGTAACTTGCAGCTTCTTTTGTGTTGTCTATGAAGTTAGCCATAACATTTTCTGTGCTCACAGGCAGGCCATCTGGCCGATTTATGTAAACAGTTTTCCTGTTGTCCGTCAAGAGACTTTCTGCCTATGGGATCATACTTCCATCTTTTATTTTGTTAACCAGCCTGTAGCCGTTGAGGAGGTGGGGAGACCCCACCTCCCCCATATAATGGGCACTTCCTATTTGGAAGTTAGAGTTTCGAGGAGAACGAACTGTCAACCTGCTCTCTCCTCTGGAGAAAGCTGGAGACGCCCGGTCATTGTGCCAACTCGACCCACGTCTTCAGCAAAGGTTCAAACAGCACGTCAGCTGTGAACCCCTTCATGTGTCAACGACCCACGTCTCAGCGGGGATCATTGTAAAGCCTTACTTTGATCCATTCACTCCGTTCTGAAGAACTTGTTTTCTAAAGTTTTATTTTGAAAGTTCAACCAGTGCGATTGGAGTCTGTTCCTGCCGGTGAACGCGTGCTCCCGCTCGTCTGACCCAGTCATACACGCACGAAGTCATCTGGACGCTCACTGGACCACACAGTCCGTTAGTGTCCACAAACTTCTCAGTCCTCACCTCGCAAGACGTCTCGTCACCAGGTAAAGAGGCTTTGCTTGTATGCTGCACGTGTCGGAAGTACAGCTAAGATCCGTATGGGAAAGCTTGCCACCCTGGTTGGTTCAAAGTAAACAACTTTGGTTAACTTAGCTCCAGAACTCCTTCCTCCTATTTCTTATTTTTCATAAGCATTTAATCTGTCAAGTAATGTGCCAACAGTTAAGTTTTAATTGTCTGTTTGTTTTAATTTGAATTCTTGTCAACGTAGTTATTAAATCAGAGCTAATATCGATACAAATGTTTAATGTAATTTTGTGATAGTTTCAATAAAAGGTCTATTTTTTGGTAGACCAATATAAATTGAAGTCTAAGCGTGAAATTACATTTCTTGTCTAATCACAGTAAAAACAATTTAGTATCGGAAAAAGGAAGAACTCGCGCATTTGGTGGCAGTTTGTGCAAGATTAAAATCTGCTAAACTGCGCATCCAATAATGGTGGCTCAGTAAGTGTTTAAATACCTTACAAGCATCATTATTCTATTACAATTGGTGGCCTCGTACGAGTTCCTAGAACGATTATTAAGTTGTTTTGTGTAGCATTATTGTTGCGGTGTTGTTGGCTTAGTTTTGCATCCTGGTTTTGGGCTTATAAGAATAGTTTTGGCTGGGGGGTGTCCGGGAGTTGCTAATCGTGGCATTGTCTGGATTATTTTCCCGTTAGAATTATTTTTTCATTCACATTTGAGCGTATGCTTGGAGCGGGTGAGTGATAAGTGTTGTGTCTGTGTTTGTGAGACGTTTCATTACGTGTCGCGAGGCTGCATGCATTTTTCATTGTTGTGACCGCCGAGTCACGATCCTGTTTCATTCTATTACATCTGCGATTTATTGTTGAAGGTCTGTTTCACACGTATGCTGCTCCATTAAGTGCCTTTTTCTGTTACAACGTGTGTTGCCGAGGTTCGGGAAAACCCACTCCGCAAGGACCGGATGTATTCCGGTTCCGTTTGACGTAAAGTCCGCTGTTGTACACAGTAGCGCTGCCTTCTTTGGAAGGCGGGGGTTAGCCTGGTTGTGTTTTAGCTCATTGACAGTGTTCTCTGCGGTGTAAAAATACGTTTATTTTGTGGAAGAGAGTCCAGTACCTTGGGTCGAAATGCTAAACGGTACCGAGAGACAAGATGGCTGCTTAAAACGCTGTGATTGGTCCATTGTGTGTCGCGTTCAAGAACGTTGGTTTCTGTAGACTCTGGTTGTCAGTTTCATTTTTGCACACATTTCTGACGGTTTATCTGTGTTGGTTGAGTTCTATGCACGTGATATCGTCGAAGACTGGCTTTACCGCGGTGTTTTGCGATATTTATGACTGTTTTAGAACGTTAAAAAGTCCGTTCCACGCTTTTGTTCGACCGACCGCAGGTCCGTGAACACACCGCTCGAACGGCACGTCACTAGTGGGTGGCGTTAGGTTTGGAAGACACAATTTCCCATGAACACTTGGGTTTTAGAACTACAGTTCTGTCTTCGCTGTGATTGGTCGATTACGCTGTATGTGTTGACGCATGCGCAGTGGGTGAAGCCCCGCTCCTCGTCAAATTTCACTTGCTGCTTGTCCCAGACGAGTTTCCGTGCTTGTTTGTCCATTACTGTCTTTGAAAAGACTGTTTAATCGCGGTGTTTTTGAGATTTTAGTGGGTGGACAGAGCCGGTTGCTCTGAAAACTGCCGATCGCCATGTGACCAGGTCACGTGACACCGATTTTGCCGGTTTTATGAGGACCGACCTTATTTCTTTTAAACGCAGTTTAAAAGGTTTCACAGTTCAACCGATTTTGCTCACATGATTTCGTTTTTGTGAGCCTGGGGCTCTGAAGCTGTATCACGTAACGCTTTGGGTCTGTCTGCTTGATGCTTTTCATCCGTGTTAGATGTCTGTGGGCTAAAAAACTGCAGCTTCGCTCGCTGGTGATAACAGCGCCTCTATAGAGGTCAGATAGAGAATTTACAGTCGCTGTGATAAACTCACTTCCAGCGCTGTGCCCCCTGCTGGTTACATTAGAAGACGCAGTCTTCCTGTAATGTGTACATGTTGAATGTTCCTGTGTTAAACGGGTAACATTTTGAAATATTGTCCTCACAGCACACTTTTCATTTGATTTTCACATATATTCAAATGTTAATGGCAGAACAGTTACACAGATTTAATACAGACATGTCTGTTGTTGATAAAATTTGACACCTTTATCATCAATTCTGTGCAAAACTGGCTCTCTGTCCCTGTTTTGTTTTAAACTGCAAGTTTAAAATAACACACATGAGGCGTCCTTTGTTTTGGTTTTCACAAAAATCTCACAACGACAGCCGTTTTTGTTTGACCTTGTCACAGGTCGACAAATTACTAAACATCACTGATTTTTATTTCATTTAACATCTTGGATGTTTTCTGTGCAGCTCATACACTTTGCATATTTGCAAGCTGCGAAATGAGACCCGCTTTACTTGATTTTTCACAGAACATCAGTACAAAGATGGACGTTCGATCAGGTGAACCACCTGAGGGGGCCTCTTGTTCTGTGTATCCTAGATGGATGGATGGGGGCCTTGGGATTCCTGCCCGTGCTTCCTGCAAAGTGGGGGAATCTGCTTCATCGTATGCTAATTACTTAGCTGCTAGGAACGTCCGTCAGGATAAGTGGGAAAATCCCCTGTCATTCTACGACAGGCTAATCTCGGTCTACTCCGGGGGAAAAACTGTCCCTGGATTAGAGGAAAATATGGAGTTTAAACGTCTTTTCATTATGAATCTTATGCCTTTTCAAATGAAATGTGTTCATTTCAAGGTTGATTGCAAAAAAGATTCCATGGAAGTGATAAGACAATATGCTACGTCAGTTTTTGAGGCCGAAATACAACCTAGGATACCATCAGAGGTTTGTACAGGTCAAAAGGTCACATCCCACTCGCAGGAAGTAGTAGAGGTTCCCTCTCCTTCAAAGTGCGAGAGGTCACAGGTTTTTCATGATAACATACAACAGCATGGTGCTACGAGCTGTAGGAGTTCTTCTGCCCCCGCCCCTCAGGTTGAAAACCCTGAGATGAGCAGAGAACCACAAATGGTAGGTGTTCGCTCTCTAGATGAACCAAGATGGTTCAGATCGAACCAAAAGAGTTCTCACCTAGGTCTCACAGTGGGTGAACTTCGTGAGAAGTTGATGTCTGGGAACCGTGACCCTTTGAAAAATGGTCTGTCCCGACATGTGCCCCCGAGAAGCGGCCCTCCTGCCCCTGCCCCTCGAACTGCACAGTTTGAGACATGCAATGAGTCTCACATGCTCCAGATTATGGGAACGGCGCCTCCGCGCGAGGGCGTGACTGAGGTTGTGGGTTGTTTGTCAAATGATTTGAATGTTACGGTGGTTGACCGAGCTGACACAACGTGTGACGTTGTCCTTGATGATAACACAAACAACGTTGTTCCACCTGACGAAGCGACGCGCAGCACTGCCTTTTGCAACAACTCAGTGCACACAGTTGACAACAACAACGTCAACACTGACATAAACGCTGACGGCAAACAAATTGCTGATGATCAGCGTCCTGAAAGTCCAGATGCTGACAGCAAACAAATTGCTGAAAATCCACATCCTGAAGGTCATGAGGCAGACAGCCATCATGATGCTGACAGCGACGATGATTACACAGACAGAGTCACACGTACACAGACACGTGTGGAAAAACCTGAACGGTTTCTGTGTCACTTTGTAAGAAGGGGTAAAGCTAAGAGAGCTTACCTGCCACTCACATTGGAAGGGGTCCTAGAGCAAGAAGCACTCCTGGTTAGCGGCTCAGACGTGTCTATCATGTCAGCCAAACTGTTTGAGGAGCTAAGGACCGCCGCTAACGATGTTGGCAGGCAAATACCCTTTGTGAAATACACTTATGGTGAGCAACTGGGCCTCGCAAAGACGAGAACAACCCTAATAGCCATGGTTCACATGCAGATTGGCGAGATGTCACTATACCACCCGGTA
>JBBPBX010104264.1:0-11759 GCA_038048925.1 Garcialebias charrua
AATATTCAATTAAAATTTGTTTAAAGTTATTAAACCCTGAAGGGAATGTAAATGTTTGTAAAACCTCCATTTAGGACTAGTTTGAAGGAGCTGAGTTGTAAATCAGGAAACAGGATTGTGTTGACTTGATATCACCATAAACATTTCTAAAACTATATGTTTTAAAATATGATTAAATCAAAGTTGTTGGGAAGGTGTGGTGCAGGTGAAGTGAAGGTTGTTGTTTGTTTGTAGTTATTTTGTATATTTTAAACAAGGGGCAGATATTATAACAGTATTTTCGTCTTTCTGCACATTTTCATTCAGTGTTTTTTCTTCTTCTGATGAATTTGTTTTATTTTGAATTTAAAAAACGTGCAGCGCTGCTGGGGCTGTCTGTTTACGTTGTAGTTTCAGGGAAACGTTGGCTCAAACTTTATTGTTCTTCATCTTCTGACTCTCATATTATATCGAGTGGAAACTCTTCAGATTAAACAAGTTAGATGTTCCCACCGCTAGTTAGAACGACTTTGTCACGTTTTGCAAAATAAAGAAACCGAGTAAGACTCGCTGCAGATGAGACCTGCAGTTTAACAAAACCGAACTACGTCCACACCTACGAATTAGTCTTTCCTCTCATCAGTGATGTCGTCTGCTTTCTCTTCGCTTGTGAAACTTTGTTCAGTCACATTCTGACGGTCATGAGCACTCGTTTGACTCGTTTTGAAGCGAAAACTTAACGCGCTTTGGAGACTAGCTTAGCTTTTAGCCTGCTACCGCTAACGCCTGCTGCTGGAGTGAGCGCTGCGTAACAACGACGTCACCACGCACGTTTTGTGTCACAGCTTTTTCTGTCCGGGCGGGTTGTTGAAGCCATAGATATATACACTAGATAAGCTGAGGAGGAGTCAGCGGCGTCGTCAAGCGGCAGCCATCTTGCCACAGACAGCAACATTAGCTGCAGCTGTGGAAACCGTATGGAGGTGAGGGATTTATACAAACAAAAATACACTTAACTCGCTGTAATCTTGACGGATTTACAAACGGTTTATGTTTTTAAAAACGTTATTAACGTGGCTATGATTTCTTTGGTAATCAGACAGCAGTTTCGTCTTTTTTAAAAGGTTTTATTCGTGTTTTGGGTGTCACACTCATCGAGAATGTAGAATTTAAATTCTGTTTTTATTACACCAATAACTATTTTAAAACAAACTAATCTTTTGTCTAAATGACTGTCTTGATCATGACTGTATTTATTAGCAGACTATTAACAAGAGCCTTTGATTAAGGGCTAGCTAGTATTCCAAACATTTCCCCAGCATTCTTAGATCACTAGGAGCTCTTTGTTTTTAACTGAACTAAAGCTGCACATGATTTCCAAGCGGTTTGGTATGTTCAAAACTAATTACTGCTTTGTGTTTTACAGAAATACTCTTTGACAAGATGCCTGACTTTTGTGCAGCCTATGGATGCTCCAATAGACGTAACATCAAAACAAGAAACCTTGGGATCACATTTCACCTGTAAGACTCTGTGACAGTATTATTACTTTAATTAGAATAATCATAGTTATATTTTGGATCAGTGCACATTACACGTCACGCTACACACAAAAAATGTGAGATAATATTATTGACATAATATTATACATAATATATATTTACATAATAATGACATATATTTACAGCACTTTGGTTGACCTTGTTGTTGTTTTAAGTGCTCTATAAATAAAATGGTATGGTTTGGTATAAGGCTTGTAAAAGTATCTTTATATAAATTATGATTCAGTGTTTCTTTTTGATACCATTTTTAATAGCTGTTTTATTGTACCAAAAGTAAATGCAAGCACACCAAAAGTATGATATATGTGTATACTTGTCATTACTATAATTATTATTGTTAATGGGTATTGGCATATGGGTTTATTTTATTCTTCATTACAGTAGTTGTATAAAACTACTGTAGTTATAAGTAATGATCCAAAGTAAAGTAACTACAGTATTCCCAACAGCTACACTTTACCGGTTTTAGTGCATCTCTAATGCTATCTCCTCAGTTGTTCTCATCTCTCTGCATGGAGTTCATAATATGCTCTTTTCTGTCTGCATCACGTTCATAAGATGCTCTTTTCTGGTGATGGTACTTCTTATCTTATCAGGGTGTTTTGCTACAATATATTTGCTGTATTAAAATATGTCTCTGTTCCTGCTCTTGTGTTTAGTCACCGCCACCCCCAAAAGTAAATGTTAAGATCCTAAACTCATTCTTTTTTGGGACCTGTTTGTAATTATACAATATTTGCTTTATTTGATTAAGATTCCTCTCTATCCTGGGATTTATCATCAATATTGACACATTGATGTCAATGGTTCCTGTGCTGCTTGATGAGCAGCGATATATCCTGACCTACAGGTTCAGCCAGGACCACTTGGAGCTTCTCTTTAACTCCATCAGAGCATCTGGTACAATTCATAATTATTTTTTAATTATTTTTTAACACAACACTAAGTGACCGGAACTGTCAGCAACTGTATTGTTTTCAATTTGTTGATCCATGTTTTCTTTTTTTTTTTAGGAAAATACATTTGGTTTGTTTATTTGTTTGAAAAATCGGTGAATATGTAATATACTGTTATATATCTTGTGTCTATTTTAAGGTGGATGGAATAACAACCCTAGTGCCAGCCAGTTCAAGAACATTTTCAGAAAGCTGATGGCCCGGTGTGGTGTTAAACCAAGCATAAAAGGCAATGTGACCGCACAGGATGAGACAGAGTCCCTACCAGTTGAACCAATGTCCTCTGCTGACCAGTTCTACCACATTGACACATCAACAAACCTGTCAGCTGTAGACGGATGCCCAATGTGCCTTACTGCATATGCCACTTTTGCCTCTATAACAACATGAACTACTATATACTGTGTACATTAACTCATATGCTGCTTTGCCACTTTGCAAATGTCAATGCTAGAACCTTTAGTTTATTTTATAGTTATACTGTACTTTTATACTTTTTTACTTTTTATACTACAGTAGTATGCAAAAACTCAGGACAGTATTATGTTCATTAAATGTTTAGTGTTTTAAATGGTAAAAATGGGTGTAAATTTTCATACTCATTTACCACTATGCAAAAACTCAGGACAGTGTTACAGTTTTACTATTTTATGCTTATGTTTATTATTATATGTTTCAGTGTTTTAATGTTTAAATAGTTACTGTTGCACCGAGGGACTGAGAGTCTTGTCACACTATCAGATGTTTATTTCTGTTTGTTTGTTTATTTATATCTCCCGATTATTAAATCTTTTCATGTATCTAAAAAAAATAAACTACACATATTGACCAAGGTTTGTGTAATAATGTATTTAATATTACATAATATTTGCATGTGTAGGGAAAAAATTGGCATAAATTATTTTCATACCACTAATAATAATGCTATTTATGATGAAATAGTATTAAATATTTATTAGCATTGTAACATATGTCAGTTAATTTCACTGGAAATAAACATGTATTTATAAATGGATGTAAATATAATCTTATTGTGTATATTGCTAGTGCAATACAGTGTTTATATAACGTTATTTTCATGTGAACGTCCATCTTAAGTACACCATATTATAACAACATCTCTCACATTTATAACAAACCAAACCGTTTTAAGATCGGTTGAAAATTAAGCAAGTTATGGTTATTTTAATAGTAAATGCCCCATTCACATTCATGTTAAGAGTGGGCGTTCTGTCTGTGGCAAGATGGCCGCCGTCTGACGATGTCGGTCTCCATTGGCCAACAGCGGGGATGTCTTATCTAGTGTATATATTATCTATGGTTGAAGCAGCCGCTCCAACCCGAACAGAAACAGAAAAACGTTGTAAAATCCTATCGAAATATCGAAAATGTGCTTAAACTTCATATCATCGTTATTGAATAAAAGTATATCGCGATATTTATCGTTGTTGAATTATCGTCCAGCACTAATTATTCATTTAAAAAAAAAAAAAACGTTTTTTTTTTTTTTTAACTTGGCACCCTCCAATGTCTTCCCAGTGTTTCTTTCTTCTGCTCTGTTTAGATCTGTCTGTCTTCTGCTCTTTCTGTCTTCAGCTGTCTTCTGCTCTTTCTGTCTTCAGCTGTCTTCAGCTCTTTCTGTCTTCAGCTGTCTTCAGCTCTTTCTGTCTTCAGCTGTCTTCAGCTCTTTCTGTCTTCAGCTGTCTTCTGCTCTTTCTGTCTTCAGCTGTCTTCAGCTCTTTCTGTCTTCAGCTGTCTTCAGCTCTTTCTGTCTTCAGCTGTCTTCTGCTCTTTCTGTCTTCAGCTGTCTTCTGCTCTTTCTGTCTTCAGCTGTCTTCGGCTCTTTCTGTCTTCAGCTGTCTTCTGCTCTTTCTGTCTTCAGCTGTCTTCTGCTCTTTCTGTCTTCAGCTGTCTTCGGCTCTTTCTGTCTTCAGCTGTCTTCGGCTCTTTCTGTCTTCAGCTGTCTTCTGCTCTTTCTGTCTTCAGCTGTCTTCTTCAGCTCTTCTTTCTGTCTTCAGCTGTCTTCTGTCCTTTCTGTCTTCAGCTGTCTTTGGCTCTTTCTGTCTTCAGCTGTCTTCTGCTCTTTCTGTCTTCAGCTCTTTCTGTCTTCAGCTGTCTTCAGCTCTTTCTGTCTTCAGCTGTCTTCAGCTCTTTCTGTCTTCAGCTGTCTTCTGCTCTTTCTGTCTTCAGCTGTCTTCTGCTCTTTCTGTCTTCAGCTGTCTTCAGCTCTTTCTGTCTTCAGCTGTCTTCTGCTCTTTCTGTCTTCAGCTGTCTTCTGCTCTTTCTGTCTTCAGCTGTCTTCAGCTCTTTCTGTCTTCAGCTGTCTTCAGCTCTTTCTGTCTTCAGCTGTCTTCAGCTCTTTCTGTCTTCAGCTGTCTTCTGCTCTTTCTGTCTTCAGCTGTCTTCAGCTCTTTCTGTCTTCAGCTGTCTTCTGCTCTTTCTGTCTTCAGCTGTCTTCGGCTCTTTCTGTCTTCAGCTGTCTTCAGCTCTGTCTGTCTTCAGCTCTTTCTGTCTTCAGCTGTCTTCAGCTCTGTCTGTCTTCAGCTCTTCTGTTTTCCTGTCTTCAGCTGTCTTCTGCTCTTTCTGTCTTCAGCTGTCTTCAGCTCTTTCTGTCTTCAGCTGTCTTCAGCTCTGTCTGTCTTCAGCTCTTTCTGTCTTCAGCTGTCTTCAGCTCTGTCTGTCTTCAGCTGTCTTCAGCTGTCTTCAGCTCTTTCTGTCTTCAGCTGTCTTCAGCTCTGTCTGTCTTCAGCTCTGTCTGTTTCAGCTGTCTTCAGCTGTCTTCAGCTCTTTCTGTCTTCAGCTGTCTTCAGCTCTGTCTGTCTTCAGCTCTTTCTGTCTTCAGCTGTCTTCAGCTCTGTCTGTCTTCAGCTGTCTTCAGCTGTCTTCAGCTCTTTCTGTCTTCAGCTGTCTTCAGCTCTGTCTGTCTTCAGCTCTTTCTGTCTTCAGCTGTCTTCAGCTCTGTCTGTCTTCAGCTCTGTCTGTCTTCAGCTGTCTTCAGCTCTGTCTGTCTTCAGCTCTGTCTGTCTTCAGCTCTGTCTGTCTTCAGCTCTGTCTGTCTTCAGCTGTCTTCAGCTCTGTCTTCAGCTGTCTTCAGCTCTGTCTGTCTTCAGCTGTCTTCAGCTGTCTTCAGCTCTGTCTGTCTTCAGCTGTCTTCAGCTCTGTCTGTCTTCAGCTGTCTTCAGCTGTCTTCAGCTCTGTCTGTCTTCAGCTGTCTTCAGCTGTCTTCAGCTCTGTCTGTCTTCAGCTGTCTTCAGCTCTGTCTGTCTTCAGCTCTTTCTGTCTTCAGCTGTCTTCAGCTCTGTCTGTCTTCAGCTGTCTTCAGCTCTGTCTGTCTTCAGCTGTCTTCAGCTCTGTCTGTCTTCAGCTCTGTCTGTCTTCAGCTCTGTCTGTCTTCAGCTCTGTCTGTCTTCAGCTGTCTTCAGCTCTGTCTGTCTTCAGCTCTGTCTGTCTTCAGCTGTCTTCAGCTCTGTCTGTCTTCAGCTGTCTTCAGCTGTCTTCAGCTCTGTCTGTCTTCAGCTGTCTTCAGCTGTCTTCAGCTCTGTCTGTCTTCAGCTCTGTCTGTCTTCAGCTGTCTTCAGCTCTGTCTGTCTTCAGCTCTTTCTGTCTTCAGCTGTCTTCAGCTCTGTCTGTCTTCAGCTGTCTTCAGCTCTGTCTGTCTTCAGCTGTCTTCAGCTCTGTCTGTCTTCAGCTCTGTCTGTCTTCAGCTGTCTTCAGCTCTGTCTGTCTTCAGCTCTGTCTGTCTTCAGCTGTCTTCAGCTCTGTCTGTCTTCAGCTCTTTCTGTCTTCAGCTGTCTTCAGCTCTGTCTGTCTTCAGCTGTCTTCAGCTGTCTTCAGCTCTGTCTGTCTTCAGCTGTCTTCAGCTGTCTTCAGCTCTGTCTGTCTTCAGCTCTGTCTGTCTTCAGCTGTCTTCAGCTCTGTCTGTCTTCAGCTCTTCTGTCTGTCTTCAGCTGTCTTCAGCTCTGTCTGTCTTCAGCTGTCTTCAGCTCTGTCTGTCTTCAGCTGTCTTCAGCTCTGTCTGTCTTCAGCTGTCTTCAGCTCTGTCTGTCTTCAGCTCTTTCTGTCTTCAGCTGTCTTCAGCTCTGTCTGTCTTCAGCTGTCTTCAGCTCTGTCTGTCTTCAGCTCTGTCTGTCTTCAGCTGTCTTCAGCTGTCTTCAGCTCTGTCTGTCTTCAGTCTGTCTTCAGCTGTCTTCAGCTCTGTCTGTCTTCAGCTCTGTCTGTCTTCAGCTGTCTTCAGCTCTGTCTGTCTTCAGCTCTTTCTGTCTTCAGCTGTCTTCAGCTCTGTCTGTCTTCAGCTGTCTTCAGCTCTGTCTGTCTTCAGCTGTCTTCAGCTCTGTCTGTCTTCAGCTCTGTCTGTCTTCAGCTGTCTTCAGCTCTGTCTGTTTCAGCTGTCTTCAGCTCTGTCTGTCTTCAGCTGTCTTCTGGTCTGTCTGTCTTCTGCTCTTTTTGTCTTCAGCTGTCTTCAGCTCTGTCTGTCTTCAACTGTCCTCTGGTCTGTCTGTCTTCTGCTCTTTCTTCACCTTTGTTCAGCTCCTTCTCTTTTCGGCTCCCTTAAGATCTGTCTCTCCCTCCAGCATCTTCTGGTGCGTTCATTCAGCAGATTTGCATTCTCACGGCTGTTTCGCAAGGAACAGCATTTTTTCTTTATTTTTTCAACAAAATTATTTTCGTAAACTATTTTCCTATTTTAATATTACGACCTGAATTTGGCAGCACGGTGGCACAACTGGTAGAGCTGCTGCCTCTCAGCGAGAAGTTTGCTGGTTCAAATCCCAGTCCGGGGGCCTTTCTGGGTATAGTTTGCATGTTCTCTCCGTGCATGCGTGGGTTTCCTCCGGGTACTCCGGTTTCCTCCCACAGACCAACAACATGCATGTTAGACTGATTGGTAATTCTAAATTGTCTCTAGGTGTGAGTGAGAGAGTGAATGATTGTTTGTCTCGTTTGTCTCTATGTGGCCCCGTGATGGACTGGAGACCCGTCCAGGGTGTACCCCGCCCCTCGCACAGTGATTGCTGGACATGGGCACCGTCGACCCCCATGACCCAAAAATGGAAGAAGCGAATAAAAGATAATAGATGGATGGATGGATATTTTTAAATATATCATTTAGAAAGTTCCCAAATTCCTGGTTTCCCATAAGTACCTTTGGTCATGTCTTCAATCTCTTTCAAAAGAGTGCACAGTCTAGGTTCCATGGCAGCCACAGCTTTGAGTTTTGGCATGATGTTGACCTCCCATCTACGAACAGGTCTGCCTTTTCACCTGTGAGCCTTCCAAACTCTGAGTCCAGCTAGAACAAAGAAAAAAAAAGGTTTTGGAAAACTACAAGTTGAACTTTGTTTGTTCAAAGTTACAGGGAGGGAAAGAAGCAAACCTACCAGACTTGGCATGTCCAGAAATCGTGGATATTCACGCAGTATTTCTGCAAGGGTGGATGATTCCCTCATAATCCATGCTCTGTGCTGGGAGAATGTTTTCTCCATGCCAGACTTGATTGCTGAAAGGTTTTCTGAAGAGGGTCGCAACCTTTTGATCAAGGTGACCCGTCACTTTTCGTTTCCTGTAGCGTCTTTCATCTTGTTGCAGATTCCGTTGAAGGTTATGCAGTTTGGTCTCTAGGAACCCACTGTGAGATACTGGATCATAGAAATGCTCCTGATAAAGAAAACACGTTTTTTTCAATCAGCTGAAAACTTTTCAGAAATTCAGAAGAAATATACAAGGAAATACAAGTTAATATTTTATTTTGGACCCCAATAGAAAACTGATATGTTTCACTTGTTTACCGTACTTACAAATCCCTCCCCTTGTCCATCCACCTGGATACTCAGAGATGGGAAGGTGGCAATGATGCTCTTCGCTAAAGCCAGCTTGTCTCCATTAAGAGGATAACTGGGGGAAAAAGAAAAACACCATTTTCAGTCGTTAATCTACTCATACAAAAACAGAAGATCACATTTTGCTGCATCATTTCACAAACAGACTTTTGAAGTGAAAAAATAATTGCAAAGTGAGTAATCTCAGATTGCTTATGATCTCCCTAATTTAATGAGCATTATCAATAAGGTGCTCCTTTAAAGTGAAACCTACTTTCTGCTTTATGTTGCACATATAGTATTCCAGTATTTAGCAAGGCTTATACAAAAATCAATATTGATACAGCCTGATGTGATTAACTTAAAATAAAAAAACAGAACTATTGTAGATACAAAATTCCAATTTAAAAACAATAGAAGGATGCAGCAACAAACTAAACTCCCATGTTGGATTTTTGAAAGTTACTATAAATTTTTGTTGAGATATCATGCCTTACTAATCCAACTTTTTAGTCAAACAGGTCATGTTTATTGAATGTACTACCGTTAAATCAGGATTAAAACAGTATAAAAGGACAAGCGTTGCGTTTGCTGTTTGTAATATTCCCTGCAGGACCGCGTATGACTCGACCATATCACTGCACACGTTAGCATAATGCTAAAACATGTTGCTATGGCTTTTTTCACCTGCTGAGTTAAACCGCAGTTCAGCTTAAGGACGCCTGCCATCTTAATTGTTCAATTAATTCACCAACTCACCGAAAAAAACACGACCTTTCTTAGCAGCCGTTAGCTGCTCCAAGCATTGCTTTTAGAACCTCTTAAAGAGACAGTAACCTTCAACCTGGAATAAAATGGCACAAAAAAATATTGGGTATTTTCCAGATTATAAAAACTGTCAAATTGAATTTAAAGCGAATTAATTTGGTAACAATATGTAAACTTAATGTATGACTTCTGGTAATTATCAGAAGAGAATGAAAATGAATTGCAGGTGTTGTAGACATATTAAAAAAGTGTTTACTAAAACTTCTACCATCTCCCTTTAACCTTTAAATTATTTTAAAATTTTACCCTCTTCGATGAACTTTGGAGAAAAAAAAAGACAACTACAGCAAACCCTATCAATTTAGAACCCAGCAGCTCCCTGTGCCATAATGATAATGAGCTAGCTAGCTAACTTTGACATGAAACCCAGCAGAACTTTTCAGATTACTAATACCCAGTCATAACACTAAAAATACACTATAATTATTTTTCAACTATTAATTCTACATATTCCCAAAAGACTAACATGATACCATTGCGTTAAAACAAATTCAAAGTACATATTACTTACCGAAGTGTCAAATTACAGACGACGCAGCCTCCATCTTTGCCTTCTTTGTTAGTCCGTAAGGCGGGAAAAACTCCCTCCTTTTTCTGGTGGCTTAGTCCCGCCCACTTGTGCTGACTTCAGGTTGCTCCTCTCAAACCAACACATTGTATGTGTTGAAATATTCAACACATACAGTGTGTTATACTTTTGTTGCAATTTTAACATATTGTGTGTTGAAATTAACACAAAATGTGCTTAAAATGTAATGACACATTTTTTGTGTTGTTTTTTAACACATCTCTTATAAGAGTGTACAGTAGTCAAGTCAAGTCAATTTTATTTATATAGCACAGTTAAAAGGGTCCCCGGTTCAAATCCCAGTCTGGGGGCCTTTCTGGGTGGAGTTTGCATGTTCTCTCCGTGCATGCGTGGGTTTTCTCCGGGTGCTCCGGTTTCCTCCCACAGTCCAAAAACATGCATGTTAGGCTGATTGGTAACTCTAAAATTGACCCTAGGTGTGAGTGAGACAGGTCCCTCTTGTAAATGAGTCCCCGTGGCTCAACGAGGCTAGCCTGTATAAATAAAGCTTGAATGAAAAAAAAAAACAGATAAACTGTTATCAAGGTGCTTCACACACACAACATAAAAGAGGTTTAAAAATTTAATGAACAGTATCACACACCAATGGTAAAAATTATGATATTAACAGCAGTAAAAGTATAATAAAAATGGTGTTAAAGGTAGGGGAGACCGGGTAACATGGGGAGAGTTGTAACTGTAACACCTATGACACGCTATTAATCTTGGCTAGTTTGCCAATTATCTAAACAACGCTCATGGCGTGTTTACAGTCTAGTTTGGTAGTTACCAGGTTCGACTTCTGGAGCAAAAAGAAAGAAGTAAAATAGTAAACCTTAAATTATTGACTCAGACCACAATGTGAAAGTTGAACTGCCAGCTTATCATTTAATTAAAAAACAAATGAATAAACAACAACAATACACACAATCACATATAATCACACTCAAAACGATATAAATAAATCCCTTGTTCCCTTTTTGGTAATTTATTAACCTCTTCTTAGAAGTTCAATAAACACTAAATGGTAATTAAGGGTTGCTATTTATTTTATATCTAATTTGTATTCTAGTTTATTTCAATTTAGTACTGCAATTTATTTAATTTACAGCTAATTAATCTTTTAAACCTAATTTAAAAGATTAGGGCTCCTTTAAGAATTTAAGCTATTTAGTTTTCTAAATTAACTACTTCTCAAAATAAATCTTATCTATTTTTAAATTCAAAAACCCAACAACAATTTACAGTTCACAACTTAATAAATACTAATTGGGATTTAAGAAAAGAAAAAATGTAAAAAGAACCACAGAAATTCAGTAAACTGAATAATGTGTAATCAATTCGACCTTTTCCCTTCTCTCATGAAAAGTTCTGGTTGAGAAATCGGTTCTGAAAAGTCCACTGCTCTTTTTTTAGAGAGGCGGGAACAATTTGGATCATACCACTTTTCTTTGGGTAAGATGAAGTGTTCCAGCAGGAGGCGGAGCTTCTGCTGGGCGGTTCTTCAATTCCTGGGGTTACTGACTCGCCATCTGTTTCAGTCTGGACACAGCTGCTGACAGGGAACTTCCGGTCCAGCTCCTGACTCAGCAGAACCGTTGAAACACCCTCAGCAAGGCTTTCCAGAAGGTTCTAGAAGCTTTCTCATAGAACTGGAAAGAACCTTCCAGCACACACAAGGGGAAGAAAAAAAAAAAAGCCTGGCACAGCCAGGGAGAAACACAAAAGTCTGTTTTAGCTTTCTAAAATTACAATAGTCACTCGGTTTTGCTGACACATCTCAAACCAGTTTTTTAGGCATAAAACGACATAAATTGTGTTTCTTATCTTTCTCCTTCGGTGAGACAAAAATATATAACATATAAATTATTTTTCCAGAAAATAAAATATACTTTTAACTCACCAAGTTCAGTTCTGTTCAGAAAATAAAATTCCTGAACGCAGTCAGGTCGAGGAAAAAAGTGCAGAAACCACTCTTTACGTCTAAAGAGTTTTCTCAGGCGACAGGCACCTTTCTGATCAACGTTTCTCTAACTTTCTCCTCTCTTCT
>JBBPBX010104265.1:0-11758 GCA_038048925.1 Garcialebias charrua
CAAAGTGCATTAATTTGTCTACATTCCCACATGCAATGAATTAAAGTCCCTTTTGAATTGCATTTTACGCAAAGATCTGGGATGTTATTATTGTATTTATTTAACTGCACAGGTGTAATATAAACACGCATTAGCCATTTAAATTGTAGAATTCTGAGACGGCTGTTTATGGACATTGTGTGGGTTTTAATGCAAGCCTTTTCCCATTCCTGTTCACTGATATTTAATGATAGGTCCATATTCCATTTTATAAGCCTATTATTTGAGTTCTCTAACGAGTTAGAAATCAGCACATTATAAAAGTCTGAGATAATGCCCTTTCTTGATTTGTTCCGAATCATTAATTTTTCAAGCATTGTAAGGGGGGGCTTGTTAAGGTCTCTGTAGTTTGTTTTGACAAAACTTCTTAATTGAAGAAATTTAAAATAATGCTTTTTATCTAACTTGAACTTGGTCTGTAATTCTCCAAATGATAAAAATGTATCCGAGTTTGATGGGTAAAGATCACCAATACTTTTTAAACCTTGCAATGCCCAAAGCTTAAATGTTCCATCTGCCCTACCTGGAGCAAACAGCTGATTACCCCATATTGGGCTAAATTGGGACATGCTGTTTGGTTCTGCTACATATTTTCTAACGTCCTGCCAAATTCTAATCATATTTTTCAAAATAGGGTTTGTAGTATGTTTCTGTAGCTTCTTTAGAGTATCTGAGTATAAAAATAATGGAAGAGCTAAATTTAAATTATAAGACTCCATTTCTACCCAGTGAGGATTATCTTTATCTGCAAAATAGAACATAATAGTCCTTAATTGTGTTGCCCAATAGTAAAATTTAAAATTGGGGCATTTTAACCCCCCTCTGTCAAATGGTAAATAAAGCAAAGAGAGGCGTATTCTAGATTTTCCTTTGTTCCACAAAAAGTTCAAAATGTTTTTTTTTAACCAATTGAATAATTCAGGTGGAGGCGGGAGGGGAATGCTTTGAAAGAGGTATAATAGCTTTGGTAGTATACTCATTTTCAGAACATTAACTCTTCCCAATATGGATATAGGTAGGTTGATCCAGTTGTCAAATGAGGCAGTTATTGTTTTCATTAGATGTTCGTAGTTAGATTTGACAACCTGTTGGAGTTCCGGGAAGATCTGAATACCTAGATATTCAAAATGATCCACTACTTTAAATTGCTTAACCTCACTGATGGGATTAGTTCTTTCACCTTCATTTAACACCAGGATAGAAGATTTTGTATAGTTTACTCTGTAACCTGAGACTCTCCCAAATGCCTGAATCACTTCCATCACTGCCGGAATTGACTTTTTTAGATCTGTTAGAAATAAAATTACATCATCCGCAAATAAAGAGATTCTGTGTTCTGTGGGGCCCACTGTGATCCCAGGGATCTGTGAATGTAAACGAATAGCTGCTGCCAATGGTTCAATTGCCAAAGTGAATAACAAGGGAGAAAGAGGGCATCCCTGGCGACAACCTTTCTTGATTTGAATCGCCTTTGAAAATATTTTGTTTGACATTATCTCTGCAGTTGGATTATTATATAATATTTTAACCCATTTAATAAAGTTACCTCCACAACCAAACCTTTCCAATATGCTAAAAAGATAGGGCCATTCAACCCTATCAAAAGCCTTTTCGGCGTCCAAAGAGAGAAGAGCTGTATCTTTAGTGTTCTTTTTTGGCCAAATAATATTCAGAACCCTTCTAATATTGTGATATCCTTGCCTCCCAACTATAAAACCATTTTGATCCTTATTTATTATGTCTGGTAGGATTCTTTGCAACCTTTTTGCCAATAATTTACAGATAATTTTGAGGTCTGAGTTAAGTAGACTAATAGGTCTCAGGTTTTCACACTTATTATGAGGTTTACCTGGTTTTGGCAGCAGAATGATGAGCGCCTGATTCAAGGAGAGAGGCAAGCTGCCATTTTTAAATGACTCCATAAACATATCCAGAAGAGGTGACAGCAATTTATCTTTAAATTTTTTATAAAGGTCAATGGGGATACCATCAGGTCCTGCTTGCTTACCGGATTTCATTCCATTAATGGCCTGTGCTAGTTCCTCTTTATTTATTTCTATATTTAAGTCAGCTCTACTGTCATCTGCAATGACAGGAATATGTATCCCATTCAAAAACTTATCAAATTCTATTTGGTCTAAATTTCCTTGAGTATCATATAATTTCTGATAATAATCTTTAAAGGCATTATTGATATCCCTTGGGTCTATTAAAGTTTTATCTTGTATTATAATTGATGTGATCGAGGTTGTTGCTTCAAGTTTTTTAATTTGCCAAGCTAGAAGTTTTCCAGCTTTATCCCCCTGCTCGTAAAAGTTTTGTTTTAATCTTAAGAGACTGGATGCAGCTCTGAAACTAGACTGTTTATCATATTCTGCTCTTAAGAGCAACAGTTGTTTTTTCAGCTCAGTATCATTTGTTTGAAAAACCCTCTCCTGAATGTCCTTTATTTTGTTTTCTAGATGTTGCCTTTTAGTCTTGGCTTCCTTGGACTTTTTGCCTGTAAAGCTAATAATATGTCCTCTAATAAATGCTTTAAAGGCATCCCATCTGATGCAAGCTGTTGTCTGATTTGTGTTCAACTGAAAGAACTCATCAATTTGTAGCCCAATATATTTAACAAAATCTTCATCCTGCAGCCATTTATGCTGAAAACGCCATCTAGGGGGGTCCCTGGTTAAATTCTCATCACGGTAGCTAAGACAGCACGGGGCATGGTCTGAGATCACAATGCTGTCATACTTACAGTTTTGAATTTTAGATAATAATTCTGACGAAATTAAAAAATAATCTATTCGCGAGTATGTCTGAAATGTTGATGAATAACATGAGTATGCTCTAGTTTGATGATGGAGTTCCCTAAAGATGTCAACCAGTTTAAGAACTTTCATAAACATATGTATAGTTGTTCTGCAGTTATTATGTGTTAAATCTGATCCTGTGGATCTATCTATTTCTGGAATAAGTGTGCAATTAAAATCCCCTGCGATCACAAACTGCCCTTGCATCGATGAAAGTGAAAGGAACAAATCCTGAAAGAACCCTGAGTCATTTGTGTTAGGACCGTAAACATTAACCAGGTTAAGTTTTTCTGATAGTAAAGAGCCCTGAACTATTAAATATCTACCTTTCTTATCCTTGATAACATTGTTTACAAGAAATGGGACAGATTCATGAATAAGAGTCATAACTCCTCTTGCTTGAGAAGAAAATGCTGAAGTGAATACACCACCGCGCCACCTCCTCCTGACCCGCCCCTCGTCCTCTTCCATAAGATGTGTCTCCTGTAGGAATACTATTTTGGAGTCCAAATCATGCAACTTATTAATGACTTGTTTAACCTTCTTTAAACGTTGTAAACCCCTGCAGTTCCATGTGACCATTTTAAGATTTAGAGCTTGTGACATGTAAGACTTATCGGATTACCAAAAAAATATATATAATACAAAAAAATAATAATAATAATTACACCGTAAGGGCATAAACATCTGAGAAGCTTAAACAACAAATCAAAACACACAACATATCCCCTAAACCTAAACTCCCACCCCAAGTCCCTCCTCCGAGGATCTCCCTCCCCCCTCAGTACACCTCCTGTTATCGCGTGTGACTGACCCACACACAGTGAGGAGCAGTCTAACCACTCCATATCCGTTCTTTCTTCATCGGTGCTGTTCGCTATTTATAACTGAAATTTAACCTTCCACTTTACTTACAGTATGTGTTCACAGGTTTGAACTTATAACATTAATGTGCACATCAACATGGTGTGTGCTCACTCCCTTTTACCATGCCTAAATAAAACTATATATGCTTAATAGTCCACTACTGTTTCAATAACAATAAAACAAAACAATAAAGGCGTCCTAAATATACATAATAGTCCACTGCTATTTCAATAACAATAAGACATTACAAAAATGCGCCCTAAATAGGCTTATTAGTCCACTGTTATTTCAATAACAATAAAACATTACAAAAAATGTGCCCTAAATAGGCTTATTAGTCCACTGCTATTTCAATAGCAATAAAACATAACAAAAAATGTGCCGTAAATAGGCTTATTAGTTCACTGCTATTTCAATAACAATAAAACATAACAAAAAATGTGCCCTAAATAGGCTTATTAGTCCACTGCTATTTCAATAATAATAAAACATAACAAAAAATGTGCCCTAAATAGGCTTATTAGTCCACTGCTGTTTCAATAACAATAAAACATAACAAAAAATGTGCCCTAAATAGGCTTATTAGTCCACTGCTGTTTCAATAACAATAAAACATAACAAAAAATGTGCCCTAAATAGGCTTATTAGTCCACTGCTATTTCAATAATAATAAAACATAACAAAAAATGTGCCCTAAATAGGCTTATTAGTCCACTGCTGTTTCAATAACAATAAAACTTAACATAAGGCACCATCAAAGTTTTACACTGTCTCAAACTCTTGATTTATGAAACTAGTATTTGGACGTTCAGCTCACGTTACCTCCTCGTCAGATTACTCCTGGATCTTCTTCAGGAACTCACGTGCAGCCGCCGCTGTTTTAAACACATGAGTCCGGTCCTCATAAGTCACCAGCAGCTTGGCTGGGTGAGCCACCCCATGGCGCAGTCCCAGTTTGCGCAGCTCCGTGCGTATTGGGTCGAACTGCTTCCGAACCTGAAGCAAACTCGCCGCCACATCTGGGTAAAACCGCACTTGTTGATCCTGGTAACGGATGTCTGCTTTAGCCCTTGATGCTACAGCAACAAGCTGTTTATCCTTGTAGCTGAGGAATGTCATTATTATTGTGCGGGGCGCTGCGGTGCTGTCCCTCCTGGGTCCGAGTCGATGCGCTCGCTCCACCACCACCGCTCCAACACCGAGGGTCTCCGGCAGCCACTTCTCCAGGAACTCACACGCGTTCTGTCCTTCAGCTCCCTCCGGTAAGTTGACCAGCCTCAGGTTATTTTGTCTCGATCTTGCCTCCAGATCCATAACTTTATGTTCCAAGTCTTTCTTCTTGGACTCTAATGTTTCCACTTTAGCTCGCATTGTTGCTATCTCGCTCTCTGCGTCAGAAATGCGTGTTTCTGTTTCTGCGACTCGCTGAGTACAATCACTTATTTCTTTCCTCATGCTGTCGATAGAGCCCAGGACTTCATCAAATCTGGAGGAGAACTCCTTCTGCATTGAGTTAACAACAGACAGTATTTCATCCACCTTGCTGCTTTGAGACTTCGAGGTCTCCTCTCTGTCTGTGGCAGCCATCGGAGCTGAGCTTAAGCTAGCATTAGCATTAGCTTTCTGCGTGTCCCCTCGAAGATTATAGTCCGTTAGCTTCTTTTGTTTCTCTTTTCCACTATCTTCTTGAGCCGCTTTTGCTGGCATTATTCCGACCTCCTGTGTTCACTGGCCGTTTGGTACGTTTTGAAAGGAAGGGTTTTTAGAGATATATTGACAGGAACTGCAGAGCGATGAAAGACACGTCTACTCACATGGCCACCATAACCGGAAGTCAGGTCCTTATTATTTGTTTTATTTGTTTTTTATATATGTGTGTATTTCTTTCCTCTTGAGTGGACTGACGCTTGTTTGTTCTGCAGGACGTGCTTGGCCTTCTGACCTGCTCGATAGAGTCTGGAAAGGAGTCTTCACGCAGCTGACATACTGCAGGGGGTGACTTTATTTAGGTGTTTTCTGAGGATTTCAGCTTGACATCTAATCAATGAACGTTGCAGGTGTTCCATGACGACGTTTGGTTAGCAGTTAATTCTTTCTACAGTAATTTCACTTATACACAGATATGTAGCTCTCAATTTACAATTTTATTCCTCACCCTACAACATTACTCGTTTGCATACACCTAGGTTCCCTCAACCGTAGCAGGGACTAGTTGCATTATGACTCTGTGGTTTCGTACGCCATTCTTGGACAGATCACATGTTGTGCTGTCATTGAAGCTAGGTTTTGCTCACAACTCCTGTTAGCACCTGCACTGGACTGCACTGAACTGTCGAAATGCGTTGTGTTCAGCTAAAGCCGCAAGCTGTCACCACCTGCACTGAACTGAAATGCACTGAACTGCCGACATGCATCATGTTCAGCTAAAGCCGCAAGCTGTCATGACTCGTGCCTGAACTGTTACATGGAGTTTTACGTTTTGCACCAGTTTCACCTCAAGTCTATGAACTGTGGTCTGCACCCACTGCTGAACTCTTGACATCTCCTATGGGGGCTGGAGAACTCATGACAAGTGAAAGTCAAGCTGGAAACGTCACTACCAAACTTTGCAGCTTGGCTGATGTGTCAGCTGACCATGTGATCTTCAGGTGGTGGTTCGATAACTACAGTTTTTCATGATCAGTATTCTTTGCTATGGTAAAATCTCACACACACACATGTACACGCTTTTCATTGTGACACACGGAACTGATCTCACTGACACGTGACCTGCACAGCCACACTTCTCATGGATTGTTGGATTACCATACACATTTTTGTTTTTTCCTTCATGTACTCGCGTTAGAGCAGTACAGTTTGGTTCTGTTTTCTCCATCATGTTCGGTATGGGCACCTGTTGCATTCCTTTTTGGATGGGTGTTTGTCTTTTTCTTTTCTTTTTCCTCACCTTTTGACAGGCATAGGTAGAGAGTTTGCTGGCATGATGCAGAGAAGGAAGGTAAATGTTTTCTTTGTCCTGGAGACCGAGTGGAAGGGCAGCAAGGCTCACGGTGTTGGAGCAGGATTCAAGCTCTCTTACTTTGGTGTGGATAGCGGAGGAGATGGAGTAGAGGTTGTGTTGAAGGAGGTGTTGACATAGGATGTAGTGGTGGTGTGACATGTGTCAAATGGGGTGATGTATCTTATGGTTGAAGTATTACGTCTGATGCTAGGTAGTTGGGTTCGGCTATTTTGAGTTTTTATTTTTCTTTCTGGTGGTATTTCCACCTGCAGTACAGATGACGTTTGTGTTATGAGCATTTCCATTGTTTTCTTTGTAACAGGATGTTTTTTGTTTACCTCCTGTTTCAAAAAGGGGATGACGAATAACAAACATACTGTATAGTTAAACACACCATTTCAAATACCTAATTAGATCAACGTTTTAACTTTTCATACAGTGATGAGAGCTGGAAACAGTTATACATTTGGTAAAGTTATAAAAGATCATTTTAATAAGTGCCTAAAAACAGGTTGTTGGATAGTAGTTGCTCAACAAGATTCTGAATGTTTGGGGTAATTTATATAGATTTAGTGCTGACTTTTTCTTATTTTTCATTTACAGGTCAAATCTGGACTGCTGATGATCTGTCAGCCCTGTGACAGAACGTGTAAGATAAAATTGTGAATAATTTATATTTGAAAAGGGGAAATGCACTTTACAATCACATGTTTCCACAGCTGTGATGGACAAGCAGAGAAACCTTACCATAACTGGGTTTACATTCCTCCCCTTTTCAGCAGATTAATTAATGTTGAATGAATGCTTAATGTTGCAGTGTAACCAATGAAGGGAAAATCTATTTCCCTGCACCATTTTTATTTATTTATCTTACAGGTTAACAGGTGGAACATGCAGCAGAGCAGAACTAATCACATTAACTAACAAACTAACCAACTAATCACTAATATATGCCAAGGTTTTCTCATTATTTGTTGAAACCTCTCAATTGTTGTTTACACCGTATGTTGAAAGGATACATATGGTTATTCTTACACCTGTGAAGAATGACTGTGAGTTTGATCCAGGAGGTCCAGAAAGGATTGAAGGTTGTTGAGATGAATGAGTCAGACAGAATGTGAATGTTACAGACAGATTAATGTGAATATATATATATGTTTGTGCCTGGTGAATGTGCAGTACAATAGTTGTGTGTTGATAGATTTTTGAGAAAGGTGTACAGGGTTTTCACTACTTTTCTATAGATATAATTTAGTTTTATCAATTTTGATTCTTAGATTTGAACGATAATTAGAAATGTTTTAGAGGATACATTTTAGCTGCACCTTTGTTAAGAGTAGCCTAGCGGTGAATTTTACTGATAGGAAATGTTTGTGGTAGAACATTCTGGTACAGAGAATAATATATATATATATATAGGAAATGGATGTGAATAAGATAATTGAGTTTGACAGGTTATGGAAGGATTTTTGTGTTTTCTGTTCTGATTAGATTAATCATAGATTAGTGTTAATTTTCTGAATGTGGTCTTAAGCCCTTATCACAGACATCTCTGAATAAGAGCAGTTGAGCTTTTCTCAGATATTGGATTAGTAAGAGAGTAGTGTAGGCTTTTCTCCTCACAGGTGTCTATGATGAAGAAGATGAAGAGGACTGACAACAGTTCATATTCTTTGCTAAGGTTAACACATACCAGAAATGGAGCAGAGTATATGCAATGTTTTACCATACCATACCATACCAACTTTATTTATAGAGCACTTTTTGCACCCAACAGGACCAAAGTGCTGTACACACAATCACAAAATACAATACAATCATAAAATGGAAGGGACTAAAAACAGTACTAAAATAATAAATTATGAATACAATAAAACAATAAAACAAAGTTAAAACATCTCAGATTGTATCAAAAGCCAAAGAAAAAAGATGGGTTTTAAGAAGAGACTTAAAAACAGCAAGTGAAGAGGCCTGTCTAATGTCTAATGGGAGGTCATTCCAGAGCTTAGGAGCCACCACAGAGAAAGCACGGTCCCCTCTAAGCTTGCGCTTTGTCCTCGGTACCCTCAGAAGCAACTGGTCAGCTGACCTGAGCGAACGAGAGGGTGTGTAGTAATGCAGCAGCTCTGACAGGTATGGAGGGGCATGGCCATTTAGAGCTTTAAAAGTAAATAAAAGTATTTTAAAATGAATCCTGTAACGCACCGGTAACCAGTGCAAAGATGCCAAAACAGGGGAAATGTGATCAAATTTTCGTGTACCTGTTAAGAGTCGTGCAGCTGCATTTTGAACCCTCTGAAGCTGGGAAGTACACAGATCACTAATACCAACATAAAGTGAATTACAGTAATCCAGCCGTGTGGTCACAAATGCATGGATTGCTGTTTCAAAGTGCTGTCTAGGAAGGATGGCTTTTACTTTGGCTAGCTGCCTCAAATGAAAAAAGCTGGATTTTACAACTGCTTTAATCTGAGACTCCAGCCTAAGACCAGCATCCAGCTTGACCCCTAGATTTGTAACAACTGGCCGGACATACTGAGCCAAGGAGCAATCGGACAGAGAGTCTTCAGTCGAATTACCAAAAATCACCACCTCTGTTTTGTCTTCGTTAAGTTTTAAGAAGTTTAGGGCCATCCAGGCCTTCAAATCTTCCAAACATAGGAACAGAGACCGAAGAGAGGCTGAGTCTGCTTTCTTTAAAGGTACGTAGATCTGTGTGTCATCTGCATAACAATGAAAAGCAATCCCGTATTTCCTAAAAACAGAACCAAGCGGAAGGATGTACAACAAAAATAAAAGAGGGCCCAAAACTGAGCCCTGCGGAACACCACATGAGAGTGGAGCAGAGGAGGACCTATGTCCATCAAGACAGACACAAAAAGTACGCTTGGTCAGATAAGATTTAAACCAATCTAAGGCTATATGACCAATGCCCACCCACTGTTCCAAACGTGTGATTAAAATGTTGTGATCCACTGTGTCAAACGCAGCTGATAGATCCAACAACACCAAAACAACGCAGTCACCAGAATCAGTCGCCAAGAATATATCGTTAAAAACTTTTAAAAGAGCTGACTCTGTGCTATGAAATGATTTAAAACCGGACTGAAAAACCTCTAAAATATTATTTTCAATGAGAAAATTGAAGTTGTTAAGAGTTGATAAATAAATTTTGGGAAATTTAAGGGTTTTTGAGAAGGTATTGAATTTATAAGGTCAAATTAAAGTCCAGTTGTTTTTTATTGAACGCCTTTTTAAAGGTATTGAATTTAACTTCATTATTCCTGCATATACCCTGTAGAGGCGTGTATGTTGATAGGAGGGACAGTCCGCTCGGTTCTTTCTTGTTTTTATTTTTATTTGTTCGTCTTTGCATCTATTTTTGTCTTGTTTGTTTTTGTCTGTTTTATTCTTGTTCATTGTTTTTGTTTGTTTTGTCTTGTTTCTATTTGTTTGTTACATTTGTCTTGTTTGTTTTTGTCTGTTTTATTCTTGTTCATTGTTTTTGTTTGTTTTGTCTTGTTTCTATTTGTTTGTTACATTTGTCTTGTTTGTTTTTGTCTGTTTTATTCTTGTTCATTGTTTTTGTTTGTTTTGTCTTGTTTCTATTTGTTTGTTACATTTGTTTTATTCTTTGTTTTTGTCTGTTTTATTTTTTGTTTGTTTGTTCTGATCTTATTACCATTTATATTATTGCTTATTTTATATGAGGGTTTTATATTCTGGGTGGGTGACTTAGATGTTATATTGCTGTGGGTGGGAATGTTAGGTATTTCCAATGTGTATCAAGTTTTTAATTGCATTCTCACATAGAACATATAGGATTTTGTTGACATGATGTTTGTCATGTCAAAAGGGGAATTGAAATATATTTCTATCAGTATTACATTACACCCATTATGTTCCATTATTTGTATTCACTTAATTCTGCCTTATAATGTGAAATGTGACACAAGGCAGAACGTTTTTCTCTCGGGCTTTGTTTTCACTAGGGAACAATTACACGCCTGCACAATTCACAGACCCAACATTTGATGTTTACATTGAAGCTGATAGTTTGTTGACAGAAAGGAGGGTCACGTGGTAGTGTAGGTGGTTCCAGGGCGGTCCTGAAGCAGTCCAAGGAGGTTCCAGGGTCCAAGGAGGCGGTGACGACATCCAGGGTTTTATAACCGTGGCCCTGCCTTTGAAGATGTGTGTGTTGGACTGTGCTGGAGTCAGGTCTGTTGGTTGCTGTAAGGTTTATTCTTATATGTACAATAAACCTACATAAAATTTGCACATTCGTTTCAGAACTTCCTTCAACCTTTTGAATTCGTAACAGCATTAAGAAGGCCAAGGCCATGTAGGCACAGAGGATCGAGGGACAGTTCACCTCACAAGACCCACGGAGCATGTGGAAGGGTATTAAATGCATAACAGATTACAAAGGCAAGAACAAACAATGCCCCAGGGACCCATATCTGCAGACCAGCTAGCACCAGACTCACCTCATCACCAGATGAAGAGCATCTCAGAGTGACCGCAGCAGAAGTGAGAGGCAGTCTCAGAAGGATCAACCCTCATAAAGCAACCGGACCAGACAACATCCCAGGGAAAGTTCTGAAGGAATGTGCGGACCAGCTCTGTGAGGTGCTGGCTGACATCTTCACCACCTCACTTGCACTGGAGTCAGTTCCCACCTGCCTGAAGACCGCCACCATCATCCCAGTCCCAAAGAGCTCCACAGTGACTGGTCTGAATGACTATAGACCGGTGGCCCTCACCCCGATAGTCGCTAAATGTTTTGAGAAACTGGTCATGTCCCACATCAAGACAACCGTCAACATCAACGAGGACCCTCATCAATATGCATACCGTGAGAACCGATCAACAGAGGACGCCATCTCCTCCGTGGTCCACACTGCTCTCACCCACCTGGATCAGAAGGACTCATACGTGCGTCTGCTCTTTGTGGACTTCACATCTGCCTTCAACACCATGATCCCCCAAACTCTGATAGACAAACTATCCACACTTGGACTAAGCCCCTCCATTTGTAACTGGGTAC